>CAIGRB010070194.1:0-16740 GCA_903798255.1 Fraxinus quadrangulata | reverse complement strand
CAGATTTATTTAGTATGGAGCAATCACTTTGGAAAATGATTCTTTGTGCGCAGAAGTGTACAGTTGGTGAGGAAAACTTGAAAACCAGTTGAGACATATTCCGCGATTTACCTCCTCCAAAGTTCTAGGGACAATGGTATTAAAGGTCCAGAATTTAGTCCAACAAAATTAGGACACTTGGGTATTAAAAACAAATGCAGGTGCAGCAATGGCTGAGCTTAATCAATAATAATTGTTGTTACAGACAGTGGAAATCCTGCATGCTGAGCTGATTATATTGTCAATTTTCTCATGTAGTGGAGACCTTATCAAACAAGTCATGATAAACTAAATTTCACAGGTTCTGATAAAAATATCCTTGATTTTGACATAACTTCACACAATTTTAACTTTTATTGCCATTTGAATACTGAAGTTTTATCTTAAAAAGTTAACTTTATCAAAATGAGTAAATAATCTTTTAATTTATTAGTTTAGAGACTTCCAAACGACGATAATTTGTTTAACAAAACTGATCTTAAAATCAGATAATTGTTTGTTTAAGCTTTAGAAGAATCGAGTTGTTTGTGTATACAATTTTTTCTTAAAATCAGATAGTTGTTTGTTTAACAAAAATATCCTCTTTAGGATTTCACCTTAAAATTTACTAAAATCCTCATTTACTATACACAAATGACAAAACTTTATAACAATTTCTTTTTTTATATATTCATTTGTTTAAATATTAACATCGTTGTACCATCCTTTTAATGGCCATAGTAACAACGTTGAGACCATTGTTATTTTATATAAAATAAGAATCATTTTTTCCTAAAACAATAGAAGTTTCATTTTCGCTTATTATTTTTATGATTTCACAAGATCGTATGCGTAAATTAGCAATATACTCTTTACACTCATATTAGGAGACATTTTCGTGAGATTATAACTTACAAATTGTTGTTAAACATCATTGCATAATCTTCCGAACCATTTTTAAAAAAAAATAGATTTATTCAATGATCAGAATTAAACGCAAGTATAAAAATATATATCATAATATTTTCAACTACAAAAAATAAAGAAAACTGAGCGACATAAATCTTGTCACTCGTCAATATTGCATCATTTGAATTAATTTCCATTACATGTCACCCCCACCAAAAACCAATTTCTTTGTCCACAAGAATCTCGCACTACGGTAATTGAAGAATTGATACTTATGTATGTATACGTTAAAACTATACACTGCTGACTGGGGTAGGGGATCCCTATTTAGGGTTCTCTTCAACAATCATATATTCAGATAACCTTATCACTTAAGGTTCTTTTTGTCACATCGGGAAGTTTTTATTCTGTCCATTGGAGGTAGGCGATTAATTTTATGTATATTTTTTTTTGTCTATTTATCTATAAATGTAATCACGTATAGAAAAAAAAATTATAATTTTCGTTCGTATCGTGTTTGAAATGACAACACAAACGAGTGAAGTCTTCTTAAATATACACACAAGAAAAACTCACTTATGTGTGGAGACCTTTTGATCTCAAAATTCCTTGATCGAAATTATGATTTGTGAAATTGGAGGTACATATATTTGTCACTTTAAATCCTCGAGTCTAATTTTGTTAACTCGTATTGGATCATATAAAATTTTATGCATATAATTAGAGGAGATAATAATAAATAGATAATATTTAAACGTACCGTTCCTTGAGAACCTAACATGATGGTTGGTTTGAATCGTGCCTAAATTCCCTTTTTTTTTTCCTTCTCTCTTTTTAATAAATCGACTTGAAGAAAATATTAAACGTGTTGAGTTCATACGCATCTGACTCAACTGATGAATGCTATAAGTTGGACAAAAATATACGGAAAATCTACCATGATTACTCATGGTATTCATATATTTACATCATTCCTCACGTTGAAAGGGAGATATAACCAAATTAGGGCAAGCTAAATATAAGTACTGGGAGACATTTCCAAATTAGGACAAGCATTATTTAGATATTGGACATTCAATTCTTTTCCATATATTTAATTATTACACCTTTTAAGCATGTGAAAAGGGTAGGAATTGAAAAAGAAAAGATGGTTTCACTATTTTTTGCCAATCCAGGTGACATTTTATTAATAACGATTAAAGATCAAACGTAGTACAAACTTTGGTCGGAATGTAGTCTGATATCGAGCTAAAAGTGCTTACCACATCCAAGACTGGGTCGAAAATGCATTATATTTGACCTAGACATACTTCTCATGATCATATATCGAGTGCATCATCTTCAGGCATATGTTCCTTTTCTAACTCACTGCTTGAAGGGAATTGAGTAAATTTACTATGGTACTTAAATTCGGAGAATTTATAGCTTCCTCCCAATCAAAAACATCCTCCGCATATATCCCTTGCAGTATAAAATGGTTTCTGTTACATTTTCGTATCAAAGCTATTATTGCTCGGATCGTTACCAATTAATGGCTAGACTAGACTTTTGTGCACTTACTCCAACGATGCCACGCATGTGTTGCTCGAGAGCACTCAATTTCAAAACCTCTCTTATTCTTGTACTATTCTCCTCAGCTTGTTGAACCGAAATTGCCCTTGATATTGTTGTTAAACTAGCCTATCAAGAACAATTTAATAGTTTAAAACAACCAACTTTTTTATTCAATATTTTCTTTCCACATCATATTATGTACATTTTTTTATATACAAGTAGCAAAATTCATAGGATAAGGTTGTTTGTACAAAAAAGTTGTATACCCCCGTGTACAGATGAATATATTGTAGAAATTAGCAGTTGGATTAATTGTAATTGTTGTGGAAGAGTGTGTGAGAACTCGTCAGGTGTAAATTTCGTCAAGAGTGTAAACTAGGATATACATGTGAAAATGAACCATTGAGAAAACGACAAGTGTCATCCAGCCGGCTCGGATTGTGACAAAACCATCTTGTATATTCAAAATGGCATAATAATAATAATTGAAAATGGGTGCGTGATTACGAGCATACCACGTATGCGTTCGTTTGCGTACTGTTTATATAGAAGTGGGGCCCGAAGAATAAGGGGAAGTATGTGGGGCCTATGACACTATCCAATCTGGAGACATGGAAATCTTATGATATCCGACGCGTGTGCTGTATTGCACTGCCGGAATCTTGTGGGGGCATGCCTTTCTGATTATCCACATTATAGGAAAACCACGCGAAAAATAAAAAGTGAACTTACAAGTAAATTACTTTTTATTTGATAAACCAAATAAATAAAAAATAAAAAATCTTATTTATGGTAAAGTAAGTTTTTAAGGGTTAAATTAGGGCTGAGCTTCAACATTCAAAATTGAGATTTTCGGTTTCCAACTTATTTGAATTTGTGAATTTTTGAGTCTAATTTGAGGAATATTATTTTGTTTAGACGATTTTAATTGACTTGACCATAAATATTAAGTTGTTTGACAAATTGTGAGTCATGTGAAAGTTATATGCAATTTTAAATTTTACATTGATGGTTTCGATCACTTGGAGACCCAAAAAATAACTTTAAATAGATCGAGGATTCATAACCTCAACTTTGAAGGTTGGGGGATTTATAACCACGTTCAATAAATGGTTGGGAATCCTAATCCTAATTTAACCCTTTCTAAGCTTAACCAAAGTGCAGTCTAATAGATTCATATGCCACATGTTTGAGTGTTAAAAATAATTAAGAAGTTTATTTGTGAACATTGTGGTTGCCTAGCTGTGCAATGACCTATATATAGTATACGGATTTTGTGTGACAAGTCAAGTTGTTACGAACAAGATGTACTGCATTATAAGTTTTGAGCAATTTACATTTACTCGATGAACACGTCTCGAAAATACTATGATGTCAACATTATCAAAACACAAACGTGATAATCTTATCATCGATTAATTGTAAGTGGAAGTTAATGTTCATATATTGAATCCTGGTATAAAAAACAAAGAGAGAACTGTGAGATTGAAACATCGTCAAAACTTTATTTTGTCCATTTTCTCATTACCTAATCATCCACATGCACAAAATTGAGTCAAAGTTTTAACGTATTGGAAGGTACAATGAATCAAGAATTCAGTGACATTTTCTCTTATTACATGTACGTGTCCTACTTACGGACAAGACAAAGCTTGTCTAATAAATCTTTTAAAATGGAAACCCTCCAAAGATCCAATTGCTTGTATTAGTTAGTACAATCAAGAAACTTCGTAAATGTTCTTGGCGGTTGACAAGAAAGAATCGTGTGAACATATACGTGTGTAAAATTATGTGATATGGAGCCTTGTTATGCAAGAAAATTATGTATTTGTTCCTCAAGGAAAAAGGAAATTGATTTTTTTTTCCCTTTTTTTGGAATGTTATACCTTCTATGGAAACTATCTTCATCTAGTCTAAATTATACATAAAATGCTATGATAAATTTACTTCCAGTTTGGTAGAGATTAAAATTGGATTAAAATTAAAAAATTAATCATTATTGTTGACTTTTATTAAACGAGTGAGACCTAATAACGACTATATTTTCAATTTTAATTGACTTTAATTTCTACCAAACGAGCTCTTAAAATGATAGGAGCACCATATCAGTACAAACAGTGATTATTTGAAAACAAAAGGGAGTTATGACATAAACAAATTAATAACTCACATGCATCAATTTCTTAATCGAGTTATTCATGTCTCTCTCAACATGTCGATTTACTTTACTGAACATATTACTAACGTTTGTAAGGTAACAAATGTACATGAAATAAGTGAATGGTCAACTTAGTGATGTAAATCCAATCTGGGTCGGGCAGGTGTGGGCAGATCTATGAGGAAATTTTTAAATTCTTTTCATAAAAAATGTGTTGGTCTTGCGGCTTGTCGACTTTGCACCGCCTTGTGGTGATTCACATTTTAAAGCTTAGCCAAGTAGAAAATGAGAATTTCGAGTCACTCTCAGAATAATCAAACAAAACCCACTTTATACCTACGAACGTAGTTACATGAGGGCTACTCCAATAAAAGTTCGACAACTTAAAGCCATTAGGAATATATTTCAATAGAAAAAGGTAAGCTACATAATTTGTAATCAATTATACATAATTTTTTCTTTTAACTTATTCGGTATCCACCTTTCTGCGCCTATATATACCAGCAGACCTCCATTTCTCAGTGACTCAAATATCAACACAGAATACAAAGGCATTGAGAGATGGAGAAGATTATTGCATTCTTTGTGCCTGTTCTCACCTTTCTATTTACTGTATTTTTTTATGTAATTTCACTGCAAATGAAAAGAAAACATTCAGAGAGGAAAACTAAGCTCCCTCCAGGCTCAATGGGGTGGCCATATATTGGAGAAACTCTTCAGCTCTACTCCCAAGATCCAAATGTCTTTTTTTCTGACAGAATAAAAAGGTATTTTGCACTCTTTCCCGATTACTGTCCAATTTTGTGACATCCCCTGATAGTATATTTCTAAACGGGATGTTCTTATGCAGGTATGGAGAAATCTTCAAGACTCATGTACTTGGTTGCCCTTGTATAATGTTGGCGAGCCCAGAAGCAGCCCGAATCGTGCTACTCACTCAGGCACATTTGTTCAAACCGACATATCCGAAGAGCAAGGAAAACTTGATCGGCCATTCTGCGCTGTTTTTTCACCAGGGGGAGTACCATATGCGGCTTAGCAAGCTGGTTCAAGGTGCCTTTTACCCGGAGGCAATCCGCAACCTGGTGGCAGATATTGAAGCCATAGCAGTGTCTGCAATGGATTCCTGCGCCGGTGGCCATGTCATCAACGTTTTCCATGAGATGAAAAAGGTTCGTATCTTTGAATTCACGCTAACATCTATTTATAAATGAAAAATGATGTTGGCATTCACGGAGGACGTGTTAAAAACTACCATTTCAATGAACAAATCTGTCTTTTTTTATTTTGTTTTATGATTTTATACGAGAAATCTAGTTTGTCATTTACATCTGATTCCTTGCAGTTCACATTTGAAGTAGGTATACTCTCCATTTTTGGTCATTTGGAGTTCCATTATAAAGAAGAACTAAAGAAGAACTATAGCATACTCGATAGAGGGTACAATTCCTTTCCAACGAACTTACCTGGAACTCCATACCAAAAGGCAAGGAAGGTAAAGAAATTCTAACTTTTTTTTCTCTTCCGTAAGACTGTCTAGTCTACCTTAACAAACACGTGTTGAAAATGGACTCTCGTTTCTGACTAATCATATTTACTCTTTTAATTCATCAAGGCAAGGAAGAGGCTGAGTGAAATATTTAGTAACATTATGAGAGAAAGAAAGGAGAAGAGGCTTTCTCAGAAGGACCTGTTGAGTTTTCTGCTGAATTCTAAAGATGACAATGGTGAAACTCTAAATGAGGATCAGCTTGCTGACAACATCATCGGAGTGCTTTTCGCAGCACGAGACACGACTGCGAGTGCCATGACATGGATTGTCAAGTACCTTCACGACTACCCAAAACTTCTCGAGGCCGTCAAGGTAAGATCTAGAAGAGTCCATCGCATTTTCTCGTTGCTCTGGAATTATACAAATTTCTCTATAAAAAAAAAAACGTGGTTCTCTACTCTGTTTGTGGTGGTCAAAACAATGCATTCCACGATTCTCGTCTCTTGATCATCTCATTTCTTGACCATATTTGTTTTGTAATCGTCGTAGATAATATGTTTCTGATTTGCATGCAGGCTGAACAGAAGGCAATATACCAATCAAATAGAAATGGAAATTGTCATTTAACATGGAATCAAACAAGAAATATGCCATTTACTTACAAGGTATTTGACTACTACAAATAATATATTTGGTATATTTCGTTTCATTTAGGTCGGTTAAGTTTAGTCCATATTACGGATAAGGCCAAAATTTTGTTACAAAATCATTTACAAGTAGTATCAATTTGCGTTCATTCTTGACGGTGAATATGATGTCTAACTTGCTTCCATCAATCAAACGTCGTATTTTGAAAAAAATAGTATAGTAAATTGAGACGGTTCGGTGCTGTATTTTTTTCAGGTGATTTTAGAGAGTTTGAGAATGGCAAGCATTATATCATTCACATTTCGAGAGGCAGTGACTGATGTGGAATATAAAGGTAGGCTTTCTTGTGAGGGAAATGCACCCTTTTGGGGGGTGGGGGGTCCTAACACTTGTAATATTATCAAATAATCCACTTATTTGAAATAAATGTTTTGGTCACTGAAACTTTGGTACGATTTTGGTGGCAGGGTACCTAATTCCAAAGGGATGGAAGGTCATGCCTTTATTCAGGAATATTCATCACAATCCTGATTTCTTTGTTGATCCTCAGAAGTTTGATCCTTCTAGATTTGAGGTATGAGTTAGTATTATATTTTTAAAGGTTGACTTTAAGTGCATATATAATGCCTCTTGGATAAAATTTTATTAGAATTTTATTAACTTTTCAACTTAAACTTCAACTTTAATCACAAATATTAATTTATGGTTTTCTTGTAGGACGTGGTGAAACCCAATACGTTTATGCCATTTGGCAGTGGATTACATGCCTGCCCTGGTAACGAACTTGCTAAGCTAGAGATGCTCGTTATGATCCATCATCTAGCTTCTCAATTCAAGTACTTTCTCAAACTGATAAGTATTTTTAAAAGTTCTTTTTTTTAAATCGAACTAAATCATAATAATCAATTCTATTACATGCTACTCTTTCCTAGTATGTTTAGTTGAAAGCGCAAACATATCATATATGTTTCCTACAAGTATATTTTATCACAAGATTTGATTACAATAATATAATCACTCGAATCTTGTTACATGTATATCATGGGTTATATAATAAATTACATAATATCACATGACATTCTATAATTTGTCAATTTAAAATACAGTCAACTTTTTTATACAATTTTGATGTACATGTAGCAAAGTCCATGATTCCCCTCACTTCCATTTTTGTGTTATACTATATAGTNAAATACAGTCAACTTTTTTATACAATTTTGATGTACATGTAGCAAAGTCCATGATTCCCCTCACTTCCATTTTTGTGTTATACTATATAGTTTATCTTACTAACTATGCGACGATGTTGGGGGAGTGGTATGTGATATTTGGTATTTTTTGATAATTGTGTTTGCAGGTATGAAGTGGTGGGATCCCAAAGTGGGATTGAATATGCTCCATTCCCCATCCCTTCGCATGGACTCCCTGCCAGATTTTGGAAACAAGAATCAGCCAATTAAGCAGGACATACCAAAACTTGTTCCTTAACTAATTTTCACTTTTCCTCTCTGTTCCCAATCCAATTTCCTCTCCAAACTAATATGAGCATGGCCTTTTTTCCTCAAAATTAATTAATATAGGTTCATAACCAATGAACTATTAATCGATGAAGAATTGTATTCATCTCTCTCATCGGTTAAAGCTAGCAAAATATGTATTATTTTGATTGTAGAGTTGGAATTGAAATTGAAGTATTAATGAAACAGAAAGAAAATAGATTTGATTCAGTTGAATTATCTCGTTTCTTGGCTTTGTTGACTTGAAAAATCGTTGTATTTTCTGGATTGTGTAGTGAAATTCAATTATTACTTTTTCTCGAGGAAATTTGCTTGAGAAAGGTCTCTGTAGGAAGAAAATGGAAAATATACACTTTTTATCAATAAGAAGAAAAAGGAAGAGGAGTGTGTCGATGGTTTCTATTAATTCCATTCTTTCATTTCAATTCAGACATCTCTACCCTTATGTTTTTGTTTAGGGAGAATTGTAGTCACGATATCAAATCTTTCATTTAGTTGTAAATTTTATCCAAATATTTTATTTGTGCCATTTATGGTATCAAACCTTTAAAAAAAACTCATATCCAAAGTCCAAATAGATGAAAATCATCAATTGACCGTTAATTGACCATAATAGTAAACTTTAATCAATTTTTGAAAATGACAAAATAGTAACTTCACAATTTTAATAAAAACTTAAATAACCAAAAGGAAAAAAGTAACGTTGTCTCCTTCACCTTTCCCACTCCCACCCCCTGAAAATCAATCTCCACCACCCGTCACACAATGCACACGCACACAAATTACACAGAAATTACACCGCCATGGCCACCGTCAATGGCGAGCTCCACATAAATGTCGAATCCCCATTAACAATCCCATTTAGTTTTAACAGATTCAGGAGATAATGCAGCATCAGCTAAATCTCCACTAGCTGAACATTGAAATCCAGATCTAGAATTACATTTCTTGTTCACATTCAAAGCAAAATGGGTTGATGCCCAGAAACTTTTCACAATTGAAGCCATCGAAACCATACCCCAATGGCTTCAAAATTTCCAAATTCAAGAATTATATAAAGAAACAGAAATGGCTTCAAGCCATAAAAGAATAAAAGCCGTGTACCAAAAGGACACCAATAATGGCGAATACCCACTCCCAATTGCTTATTAAGATTCATTGCTTGCACTGAATTAGATTATTTCTCACTTTTGGCATGAAGCACGTCTTAATCATTATGCTTATTTTGGAATAATCTATTTAGGTGGAGATAGAGCCCAAGTCCACAGTTGGTTTTGGAATCACGGGTGGGATGGGGTGGGGGTGGCATTTTATTTTATTTTTATACCCAAGTATCCCAGCTTACACCGAACTATGTCCTGGACCACCCATCACCGGCCCCTCAGCAATGGATAGAGGTAAATCGCGGTATATGCCCAAATTTACCAGGGTTCGTGCACTTTTTATACTCTTGGCCCCAAGGGAGCCTTCCTCCNATACTCTTGACCCCAAGGGAGCTTTCCTCCATGAATATTACATCACCAAACTGCTCCATCCATAAATGAGTATTACATCACTCAACTGCTCCATCCAAGATTCGAACTCCCCACCCTGGAGTTGCAAGCCCAACAATGCCCATTCTTTAGGGGCGGTGGGTATGTGTGGTTTGGGTTTATTTTATTTTAATTAATTAATTATAAAAAAATGTAGTTTTATCATTTTATCCTTTTAAAATTAGTTAAAATCATGGTCAATGTCAATTATTTGATCAACTAACGGTCAAACTAATTAATTCTGTTATATTGGATTCTGGGTACGAGTTTTTTAAAAATTTGGTATTGTGGGTGGCACAAATAAAAGGTTTGAACAAAATCTGCAACTAAATGAAAATTTTGGTACAGTTACTGCAATTTTCCCTTCTGTTTATGATATTTGTCATGCCACAAGTAGTTTACTTACTGAAATGCTAAATTGTTGCCATGTTTAGAATTGTTTATCATTTTTTCTCCGATAAACTAGTCGAGTCATTTGGTCAAAATGATCGATTTAAGTTCCTCGTTGGCTCTATATTGGAGGAGTCGAGCTTGGGAACTTCTAATTTATGTGGAACTAAATTATCATGCAATTTGCCCTTATATTAGAGCCAAATGGTTAGTGTGATTGGTCAAGTGAAAGTTAGTGGGTGGGTATGGTTAGGGGTGGGCGTGGGTTGGGTTGATTTTTGCCACAACCCAAACACAATCCAACATTGTCGGTTTGTTCGAAACCCAACCCAACCCAATTATGTGTCGGTCGAGTTGGATTGAATTGGTCGATTCGGATCGATAATTTCTATTACGATAGAAGACCCAGCAAAATATATGTTAGCACATGTCATACTGCTTTATATGTAGATCACATGCACTAGAAAGAAAGAGGCGATAAAACATGCCACTGGAACGTAAATTAACTTTATTCATCAGTTCAAATTTCCACCTTAGTTTGGTCCTACATTTTTCTCTTCTCATAGGGGCTTTTGGGTTGGGGGAGATGCAGAGGAGAGAGAGAGAGAGAGAGAGAGAGTATAATTTCAACATTAATCATCTAGAAAAGCCACCAGCAATTTTAGATTATTATCGATATTAAAAGAAGTACAAATAATTAATTTTATGAATTCATAACATAAAGCATATCATTTTCAATTAAACTAGATATTTGTAAACAATAAGCTTCATTGAGCAGATCATAGATCGAAAAGATAAAACTACAAAAGATGATTATCCCACTGTCTTGGGTCATCCCCCAGTTCAGATATGAAATAAACAAAGGGAGCAATAATTAGTTTCAAATAATGAAATCATCAAATCTAATGAACAAGCAGCTATTAAAAACCACCTCATGTCCCCAGAATAATCCTTCAAAAGCATAATATTAAAATTACATAAACTAAAGAATGTTCTCACTATGGGAATCCAAAAGAAGATATAAACATGATCTATTTTTATATAGACTATAAATTGAATTCGGTTAAAGAGAACCGAGAAAAAATAATTTGATGCATAATTGCAATATACCCATCCACCAGAAAATTAAATTTCAGAAAAATTGGTGACAACGAGAGTTACTATACAAACTTCCATTCCGAATTTCACTGCAGAGATTGCAAACACCTCATATTCAGCAATGCAATTGTTCAAAATTCAAATTCAAAAACGAGATTAAAAAGGGAAAAAAAAAAAAAACGATTACAGGCAGTCCTGTCTTCTCTTCTGGTTCTGGTTTTAGCTTCAATAACAAGAAGCTGAGGCCGATGGGTCACTACTGCAACTAAACTGAGGCGAAGAGGTGACTGGTGATTGATCGGCGAGATTTGGCCGGCGAGATTTGGCCGGCGAGATTGTAGGCGATTTGGAAGAAAGGAAGGAAGGAGAGTCGAGAGTTGAGGCGTGTCTGGGTCTGGGCTATTAGGGCTTTCTTTTCCATTTTAACTTCTTTTTTCTTTTTTTTTTTTTTTTGTAATCGGGTCGGTTTTTGTCGGATTTGGGTTGTTAACCCGAACATGACCATCCAACCCATAACCCGAAACCCACCCAAAAAAAGAGAAAATAACCGACCAAAACCGGTCGATTTGTGTCGGGTCAGACGATTTACTCGGGTTGGTTTGAGTTTTGCCCACTCCTAGGTATAACCCCTCAGCACAAGAGCAATCTCTAAATGAATACCATTGCTTTTGTTGACTACAATTGAGGCTACATTTCACAATACGTAGTGCATCTTTTCATTTCCTAACATATTTTTAGTGGAACTGGATAGTTTTCTTAATGAATAATGCTATATAACCTAATGGGTATTTTAAAATCAATCAAAATAACAATGTTTGACATTAAAAATAAACTAAATATAGGACCATATTTAATTAATTGAACTTATCATGCATGGCTACATAAATTGATTTTAAAACACTAACTAGACTATATAACATTACCTTTCTGAAAACTAGTCAAAGTTAAATGTCCATTACACGTTATTTTGAAATACTTTATAAGTGCTATAAAAATAATATTTGATACGAGGATTTGATGAATCTCAAATGAATTAAGGAAAATAAAATTTAGGATATAAATTTAAAAGAAAAAATTTGTACCCTTAAAACTCAACTTCTATAATTTAAATTTTTGGTGATGGTGAAATACTACAAATGAACAAAATTTTTATACTATATTTGGTACATCAAAAATAATTGCTAATACAAGAATTTAAACACCCATTAAAAATCCCTATATACATGAATAGATATAAATTCATCTGTAATAACTCTAAATTCATGTAGATCAAGATTGATCGAGTCAAGATTCAATGAGTTCAGATTAATGTGAATGCGCTAATTAATTGAGAATTAATAACACAAAATCCATACATGACAAGAATTTTATAGTATTTATTATACATTGAAAAACGAAAAGTAAGATAGCGTGAAGCGAAGCGAAGGGATTGGATTTAACCTATGATCATATCAGTGAGCAATCATAGTTGACTTTTTTCAATGGTGGTGTTGACGTTATTGAAAGCTGATTTTTAAGTAAGCCTCGCGAAATAATTGAATTATAGTAAGGTTAAAATCGTCCAAAAAATTATTCTGACTTGATGTGATATATAAATACTATAGAGTATAGATAAATGATAGAACAAACATATATCTCATATTAAATCGGTTTTTTTTAATTTCCTATTATTGATTTTTTTTATTTATTTTATGAAATAAAATTGATATTGGTCCCTTTTTTATTTGGTTAAAAATAAAATTTTTAGTAGATTTTCATAAACGTTGATTAAATTTGTGGTTGAAAAAATCAATAAAAATTTTGATCTCATAAAATGTGTAGTTAAAGTCAATGTCAGTTAATTGTTATCGATTTTTTTAACTAAAACAAATAGATGCTTATTCAAATCATAAGTTAAAAAGGCAATTCCTCGAAAATAATTAAAGCATCTCATTCAAGTGCGTCAAATGCAATTTTTTCTGTCTTTTTTTTTTTATTTCCATAATTTTTTTGTGTGATAAACATTTTTAAAGTTTTTTTAATAAAAATGTGATACTTAACTTTATACAATATTTTTTACTTTCAAATTTTTTTTATATGATTAATGGGTTGGTTGAGTTGGTAGAAGATTGTGGCGTTGAATTGATTTATAGATGCTTGACATTTTAATTTGCGTTTTGTTGGTGAATTGACTTAAAGATGTTTGGAGTTGATCGGAGAAAGAGGGAGGACGATGGTTATGTCACTTTTTTTACATATAACTTTATCGAACTGATTCTAATGTTTTAATTGGTATTTTGTCACTTTTTTGAATTTTGTAACATTTTTAGTGTTTATAAAAATAAAAAAAAAACTCTTTCACCTTTTTAGTGTTTTGTCACATTCTTGAAATTTTTATCACTTTTTTGAGTGGCAAACTTTACTTTTTAATAAAAGTGACGCTGTATTGTTTTTAATAAAAAATTGATAATTGACTTTAAGAAATGACATTGTTTTAATTTTTTTTTAAAAAAAAATTGACACTTAGCTCTTGTTTGAATCTCATTTTTCAGAAAAATGCATTTTAGAATAGTGATTTTAAGGGAATGTGTAGTTAAAAAAGAAAAAAATTGATTTACGTACAAAATTATTTTATTGAGGAATATGTGGTTGAAAATGAGTTCTGAAAAAAATTATTTTTGACAAAAATAGGGCTCGAACAAGGGCTTAATTTTACATAATATTTTTTATTTCTAAAACACTTTTCATATGATTTTTCAGGATATCATTAATTTTAAAAATATTTTTGTAAGTTGTCATAATTATAATCAATAATGCTAAGTGTATTGCTAAGTGTATATTCTTTGAGGTGCACTTTTGTTGATATCACCCATATTTTTTAAAAATTGTAGGTGGGAACTGTCTAATGATATATTATCACATAGCACAATGTGAAAAATGATATAAAAGACGATGTACGTGTGGAATTATAATAGAATCGGGTGGGCTAATTATTTGAAAGCAACCCAACTCGTTTATTTTTTAAAAATGTCTACAGTTATTTTTAGGAACGCGTTTATGCTACATTTATTGTATCATTGATCCGATAGTCAACAACCCGTGTTAGTACCATTAGGCTCTAATATTGACTTCAGTACTTTGCCAATATTTTTGTGACTTCAATTTTTTTCTTGTGATGGTTGGACTTAGAAAATAAAATTTTATGCTGCACAAACAGACTCAATGATATGTTAAAAAAAGGAGGACACGTGTCAATATATAATTTGACGGTTTAAAAAAAACACAATCAACTATTGTTACCACTACTTATCACTCAATTTTCTATCAATCACCCTGACCAAACAGCATTATTCTGCAATGATTATGAACGTGTGAGTAGTTTTTAGACACTGAAAAAATATCATACGATTTGAAAAAGAGAGAAAACAACACATTTATCGTTCAATCATGCTACATTTACATCATATTTGACATCATTATTTATATTGTACTATGTGACAATACACTATTCACCAATTTGTTTTAAAAAAAACTATTTTCCCACTCATTTCTTTTTTAAAACACAAAAAGTGTCAAAAGAGATGTAAATAGAATGTACACACGACACTTTGCAATAGAGTTATGTTAGGTGTACACTCAAATTTAATAGACTCCTCACAATAGGGGAGCTAAGGGGGATGTACAAATTTACACCAAATTGTCATACACTCAAATTTAATAGCCCCCTCACAATAGAGGCCACAATAGATAAGAGGAAGGCCCTCTATTATGAGAGAGATGTACACCAATAGACAAACCATTTGAAAAAGAGAGAAAACACACATTTATCGTTCAATCATGCTACATTTATATCATATTTGATATCATTATTTACATTGTACTACGTGACAATACACTATTCACCAATTTGTTTTAAAAAAATATTTTCCCACTCGTTTCTTTTTTAAAACACAAAGAGTGTCAATAGAGATGTAAATATAATGTACACTTGACACTTTACAATAGAGTTATGTTAGGTGTACACTCAAATTTAATAGTCTCCTCTCAATAGGAGAGCTGAGGGAGATGTACAATTTTGCAAAATTTGGTGTAAACTCAAATTTAATAGCCGCCTCACAATAGGATGACCCTCTATTGTGAGAGGGACGTACGTCAATAGACAAATTCCTTTGCAATAGACGAAATATCATACCGTTTGAAAAAGAGAGAAAACAACACATTTATCGTTCAATCATGCTACATTTACATCATATTTGATATCATTATTTACATTGTACTACGTGACAATACACTATTCACCAATTTGTTTTTAAAAAGAATATTTTCCCACTCGTTTCTTTTTTAAAACACAAAGAGTGTCAATAGAGATGTAAATAGAATGTACACTTGACACTTTGCAATAGAGTTATGTTAGGTTTACACTCAAATTTAATAGTCTCCTCACAATAGGAGAGCTGAGGGGGATGTACAATTTTACAAAATTTGGTGTAAACTCAAATTTAATAGCCGCCTCACAATAGGAGGACCCTCTATTGTGAGAGGGACGTACGTCAATAGACAAATTCCTTTGCAATAGACGAAATATCATACCATTTGAAAAAGAGAGAAAACAACACATTTATCGTTCAATCATGCTACATTTACATCATATTTGATATCATTATTTACATTGTACTACGTGACAATACACTATTCACCAATTTGTTTTAAAAAAAAATATTTTCCCACTCGTTTCTTTTTTAAAACACAAAGAGTGTCGAAAGAGATGTAAATAGAATGTACACTTAACACTTTGTAATAGAATTATGTTAGGTGTTCACTCAAATTTAATAGTTCCCTCACAATAGGGGAGCTGAGGGGGATGTACAATTTTACAAAATTTGGTGTAAACTCAAATTTAATAGCCGCCTCACAATAGGATGACCCTCTAGCTTAGTCCACGTTTAATAGATAAGATCCTCCAGTCATCTCCTATGAGAACCATTTTAACGTGCTTTGCTTCTATTTGAGTATTTTTTATTATAATAATATTTGTAAAAAGTGATTTTTTTAAAGAATATATAATTAAAAATACGAAAAAAAAATAGTTTACATCCAAATTATTTTATAGAAAAAGTAATTTTGGAAAAATGATGCTCACACATGATCTAGTTATATAGGATTGCTTAAGCTACCCACGTGCAAGATTAAGATATCCGCAGATCTTGATTTAGCAACGTTAATTCGAAAAGGAAATTATTAGTGGAAGCCTAATTATTCAATTACAACTTTCTACCGTACACCAAACCCAATAAAAATTATTATATTCTCCTGGAAAAATATCTTAGTGGGACAATTCTATATGTACACATATAGAAGTGTCAAACGAGCTTGCGGTTCATCAGCTCGACCGCTTGACTCGTCAAAACACGATTCATGAGCTGCTCGGGCTCGTCAAAAGACGAG
>CAIGRB010070162.1:30433-48927 GCA_903798255.1 Fraxinus quadrangulata | reverse complement strand
TAGTTTGCCCAACTTCGGCTGCACATTGTAAATATTAGACTAGTTTGAGTTGTAATTTCCTTTCCGTTGTAATATTTATTTCCATTGTAAAATAGTATGATTCCTCGACTTTTTAACGTCTACTCATGGAATTTAGGTTATTTTTCCTAATCTATTATAGGGGTATTAGTCTTTCAAACAATCTTTCAAGCTTTCTAGTACTCGCCCCCTGCACTAGCCATTGTAATTTACTGCTTTCAGCAATTGTAATTTCTAGCTTTCAAGCAATCAATGATCAAGTTTTCTTCAATTGTATTTTAAGTTTTCAACAATTTGTAATCAAACCTCTTTCATCCCGAGAAAAGGCGGAAGGTAATCTAGCGGAGCAGACTACTACTGCACGGTGTCCCTTTTTGTGCCAAGAAAGGCACCCCGTGAAACGTGGGCTTGTCGAGCACAATTGTATCGTGTCTATTTTATCTTATTTTGTTTTGTGAGAATTTTTCATTCTGTATAATAATTCTAGAAATATTATGCTCTTTTTCAAATATTAGAAAGAGTATATATTATGATATAAATTATAGAACTTACTTTCACACTGAAAAGAATGCAGCATGTGATACTATGCAATTTTACAAATTCGAGATTCGTTAATTGAACAAAATTATATGTACATGTAACATCAATGACCTGGGATATTCATGTTATAGAACATATGATGTGTTGGGGGAAAAAAGGGTTATGGCTAACTTTGGAACTAAATTTGAATGAAACCCGATGTTCATTTTGAAATATGAAAGTTGATTTGTGTTCTCCTCTGCGAGAACATCGAAATCATATATTTTCTTGCCAAAAATGATGTTCGGGTGAATGAGAAATTGGAGCTCAAAGTCCGCTTATTGAAAGGAGTTTATGTATTGGAGGGAAATCAATTAAGGTTTGTTCCACATAGAAAAATGATAAAGGCAAAAATCACTTTATAAAGGATTACACTTTGAAAGGATATAATCATGTATAGTATAGAAGCTCTCTCCACGTGTGCACATGAGGGAGGAGTGCAAATCAGGACCAAAATAGGCTTCAAACCTTGAACTTGTGTGCGAGTGCCACCTACGTATACGAATGTCGGACCAGATTAACCAAAAATTGGCCTTTTAGGAGGGCCCACGTTTTGCCAATTTGTTTCTCTCCAACTAACCTTTGAAATTCTAAACTGTTGAAACTCTAATGTTAGTGTCATTACAATATATATTAATGACATACTTATGGACATATTTAACTTATCATTCATGGGGTTGTCTATATATGTAGGGGACGATACCTCATGTCCATTCCTATGATGCAACAGTGATACCCGTAAGGATGAAGGATAAGCAACAAGCTTTTAATGATTCTTATGCGTCGAAAATCGAGCCAAATAATGCGGGTTACTTTCAATAAGAAATCATCTATGTGAGAGAGAAGTGGGGCCACTTCTAAGAGGATTGTGTGGAAACTTAATTCTTATGAACTCTCGCAAAATCAGGCGTATGTTCATGGCCAAAACGAACATAATTACGAGAACTTAATTGTGTTAGGAAGAATCATGTGTGGAGTATATCATCATTTACATAAATGGTAGAACAGTTCAAAGACAGCACGTCTACTGATTAGCTAGTAAAGTAAATATGCTCTCACAAGGGAGGGTTCAAAGGGTAATACCTACATATCCTATGCAGGTTTCAACCGTAGAACTTTATCATCGGTCTTTTGTTTCACATTTGTGTTTCTCCCAATTTTCATTCATATGGGGGATTGTTGAAAAAAAAATAGGTTATGGCTGACTTTGGATCTAAATTTAAGTGTGACCCGGTTGTTCATTTTGGAATATGAAAGTTAATTTGTATTCTCCTCCGTGAGAATATAGAAATCCTATGTTTACTCGCTAAAAATAATGTTTGGTGAACGAGAAATTGGAGCTCAAAGTATGCTTATTGAAAAGAGTTTATGTGTTGGAAGGAAACCAATTAAGATTTGTCCCACATAGGAAAATGATAAAGGCTAAAACCACTTTATAAAGGATTACACAGTGAAATGATGTAATCATGTGTAGTATAGAGGTTATCTCCACGTGCGCGCGCATGGAGTGCAAATCACGAACCGAAATAGGCTTTGAACCTTGAACTTGTGTGCGAGCGTGACCTGCGTACACGAATGTCGGACCGAATTGACCAAAAATTGGCCCCTTAGGAAGGCCTATGTTTTGCCAATTTTTTCTCTCCAACTGACATTTGAAATTCTAAACTGTTGAAACTCCAATAGTTAGTGTCATTAGAATACATGTTAATGACATACTTATGGACGGATTTAACTCACCATTCATTGAGGTTATTTATATATGTGAACCCGAATTTTCACTATTCAACACGAGAAAATGCATGTTTTATTTGCATACTGCATAATTTCCTTGCATTCTACATAGTCTTCCAGTCAAATTATTTTCTGATTTTTGGTGATATTGTTCTAGCACACGTTCTGTTCGTCGGAGTAGCTTCTGTGGTGCTCGGACTCTACTGATCTTCCGTTATATCCTGGAAAATAGACCCTCATTTTAAATCTCAAGCACATACGGTGAAGATGCGAATCTGTTTTAAGGAAACTGTGTTCACATAGGTTTCGGGTTAAAAGTTCATTTTTGTATTTTATATTATTGTTCTATTTTGTTGTAATTCTGTTTCTGAAACCAATAAATCAGACTAACAAATTCGGGGTTAGTCTGGTATTAGTTCACTGATAATAATAGCATTATCCTACATGATTTTCTTATTGAATTCTGAATATTGCATATAACAACAATGTAATGTTGATTCTCTGATGTATCCATGCTGGTGAACCAATGTGCATTATCAAGTTTAATTACAAGACCATTTAAAAAATCAATAAATACGGTTTATCTTTAAAAGATAGAATATTAAGTATTTGTTTAACACAATTTATTTGAAATTATTTTTCTTCAAATTCATTTTCAATCAAATATTCTCATAATAAAATAATTTTGTACATTAACTCACAAAACTTTCCTACTTTTCAAGCAAGCATTCTCCATAAATTAAATTTTCTTTTTTGTATTCTTGCATTATTTTTTAATTTAATTTGTGGTTTATTATATATGACGGTAAATTATACAAGTAGTATGAATGTGCATGAATCAATTAGAATTAAACATCTTTATTTGTTTTTGTAGATAAATTTAGATTGCAGAATTCATCAACTACAAAGTGTAAAGTGTAAAGCAATAATGAAATAAAATAAGGACATGGAATTTAGACCGGCAAAATCTCTAACAAGAGAAAAATTCACAGGCTTCCTAACATGTGGGTAGTTTCAAGAAGTTTTTGATAGAAGTTTTAGCAATTTTTGATAAAAATTGATAAAAGAAGTTGTGTATTCTTTAAAATATGTGGTTAAAAATAACGTTTGATTAGTTGAAAATAGCAAAGTTTTATAAGACAAGCACTTAGAGAAAAATAAAAAAGCAAAATCCTCCGGGAAACTAAAAATCCCAATCCAAAAAATGCAATTATTAATTAACTACCCTATTAAAATTTGAACCAACAATTAAAATGAACTTAGAAACTTAATCCCACCTAATTGTTTTTCTCTACTAATTTTTGAAACGGAGTCATACTTCCATCTTAACGTTCATTGTCTAGCACATTTTCTGTGCTTTCATGGTCTAGAAGCATGCGGTGAAAACGTTCTCCCACTATTGCTGCCTTCATCAAGATTTGAAGATTTTGAGGAATCTTCCATTTGAATGTGCAAACTATACCCAAACCTTTCATTTTTGTAACCGAGTTTCCAAACCTTTCAAAATGTTGCAAACTATACCCAAACCTTTCATTTTTGTAGCTCGAGTTCCAAACCTTTTATTTCGATTGCACTTGGAGGATGAATTCATTTATTGACAAGAAAATTAAAAAAGTTTAACCTTTTTTGACCAATTAAATGAAGAGTAAGATTGTATTAAACGCCTTTTCAAATAAAACAATTAAAACAATCAAATGAAAACGTATGCTCCCCAATCCCAATCCCAACCCCCACTCCCAACCAGCCATCCACTTCATCTTCCCCAACCAGCCCTTCAACCGAATTTAGGTCAAGCCTATCATTCAATGTCGCTTGTCGCCACCACCCAACCACCTGCCGTCATCGTCTCCAATTTTCAATCCTATTTCTCAAACCGAACTAAAATTCAACAATTACAGATTAAGCACAATAAGCACATGAATCTAAATTGGATTGAATCAATCAATTCGAATGGACAAAAAATAGTAAGATTGTACAAACTATTTGCCAATTAAATCCTTAAAAGCATTGTCGATGAGACAAATATCGTTTGAGTACAACGATATATTCTTCGTGTTCAAGCCTTTGCCGGATTTTGTATTCATCATCTTTTTCCTTTATTTTCTCCGTTGCTGTATTTTTTCTAATAGATGGTTGGATTGGTTTAGGTGCAGTAATCACTAATCATGACCAATCAACCATGGTGATTGCTGCAAGTAGTTCTCGGTTGTGGGACTATAATTCACCACAAACTGCGAAGGTCATATCCCTCTGACATGGTCGAAATGTTTGAAATCAAACAAAAATTCAATTAAGCACAATAAATACCCCATTAAGCACAAAATTGGAAATTGGAGACGACAATGGCTGGTGGTTGGGTGGTGGAAATAGGCGACGGTGAATGGTGGGTTTGATCTGATTTTTGTTGAGGTGTGGGTTGGGTTGGGTTGGATTGGGATGGGATGGGATGGGATGGAATGGGACGGGGATGGGGGTGGCGGTGGGGGAGATGAAGTGTATGAGTGCATGAGGTGCATATTTCACTTTTCTTTTTCGTTTTGGCGTTTTAATTTAATTGTTTTATTTGAGAAAAATGTATAATTACAGTTTTACCCCTTCATTTAATTGGTTAAAATAGGTTTACTTTTTAAATTTTTTGATCAATTAATGGATTTATCCTCTAGGTGCAATAAAAGATTAAGGTTTGAGACTCCACTGTAAAAATGAAAGGTGCAATTCTCTCTAAAAAATATTATTTGAACAATATAATATTGGACAAGTCTGAAAAATAAATTTAATAAAAAAGGAAAATAAATTACATTTGATTTCATTTTCATCCAAACAGTTCCAAGTGGACCGCATAAAATTTCCAAAAATAATGGAAGTAAAACCATTACATATTATAGTCAAAAGTCTATTTCATATTATTGTCAAAAGCTAATGGTTACATCCATTTTGAAGTGGAATTACCGATGATACTCATTGTCCTCATAATTTGTATGCGAGTCATATGCTTCATTTTGTATCATACTCATCTCCCAAGTATAGTTACTAGGTGCGGTTACTTCATAGAACCATAATTTGTGAATAGTTACCCAACGTACTTCAAAGCAATGATGAATGGTCTAACCTACAATACTTGTCACTAAATATTCTCGCTCCATTTCCTAAAATATTTTTGGGTAGAAAAGTGTGAATAATAATTCAATGATTGGAGAGCGTGTTCATCTGAAAAAAAATTTGGTTTCAATGAAATTTATTTTAGTACGCTATTTCTATTAGTATAACATGAACTAATTTTTTTGTTTTCGGGCATAACATCATAATTGTTCATAATTCACGAACTTCTTTCATTAATCTGGATCACGTCCATAATTTGATATATGAGAATTATACATGATCGTGGTCATGGTCATGGTCGTGATTATCATGGCATGCTAATAGCCCGTTTTTCATTCACTATGAGACATTTATTCAAGAGAAAAGGCATGCTGATGATTAACTTATACCTTGAGAGACTTGACGCATACCATACAATATTTTATAATTATATATTATTTGTTTTATACCTTAAATTAGCTTTGAAGCGGGACTTTTGAAAATGTGTGTGTGTGTATATATATATATATATACATATATCTTCTATATATAAAAAGTGGCTATGAAACGGAAGTTATTGTTTTGACAGAAATTCTTGTTTCTATTTTTTTCCACCGTGAACTTTAATGGATTCCGTTAAGTTCTGTGAGCTGGAATTCCATTATATAATAATTTTGAATATGGAAAAAAACTGTGCCAATTATAAGTGAACCCCATTGGCCGTTTTTGTCTGTTTGAATTCCATTAGTTGAGAACTCAAAATTTAGTAGAAAAACTGTGGCAAATTATACATGTTGATCATAGGTAGGGATACCATTATCTTCTCTTATACATTGTAACGGCAAAAAACATTATAATAAGTTACAACCAAAAACATTGTAATAAGTTACAATTTGGAAAAAACTAGAGTCTCGTTTGCTCTTATTTTTCCCTTTTTGTACGCGTTCCAGCGGCTGAATATTTGAATCTTGTCCATGCATTGAAATGGAAGCTGCAACCAGAGAGAAAATATAAGTTATAAATATGTGGAGGTAGATTTTAATCACATGTAATAGAAATTTATAATAAGTATTTTTAATATAATGTATGACTTGTAATTTATAATAAAACAAATGAGACAATTGACTAATACATGGCAAAGCAGTGCAGTAGTCAGATTTAAAATTTGAATACCAGGAGACACATTTCGTAGGAACCCAAGAGGCATTGAATGGGGTATAAGAAAACTCATCAATTACTTTCAGTTTACTGGTGCTACCATTTGAAAAGTGACTGATAAATTCTATTTCTTTCAGTGCATTTGTTGTACAGTTTGAAGGAAGATTGAAAAGTGAGTCTAACTTAATTTTTTGTTTACAGTATAAATCTATCTATGCATTATATATGGTTTTTCATATTTTTCCGTGCTATCTCTCTCAAATTCTGTATCTCTCAAATCAGGTGTGGTGAAGCAGTGGAGTGGTGCAAAGGTTTGAAGGTACATTAAAAAGGTCAGTATACACTACCCAGTACGCAGATAAATAAAATTAGCAACGCCAGATTAGACAAACTTTGTAAACTTTCATAATAAACGAATTAAACAAATAACTAAATAATTCACATTTTTCCTATTAATTAACTCGAAAACAAACTCTTACCCATATGTTCCTTCACCAATCTGCTCTAATTTCTCGAAGCATTCCACACTTCTTTGTCCGTTTCTATTTCTTCAAAAGGGAAAGAAAGATCAGCCCGAAAGAGATAAAAGCCCAAGGAATGAATATTATGAAAGCTAAAACCATAAATTTTCACATATCATCATTAACTTACACAATAAACAAACAAACTTTAGTTAAATACCTCAAAAACTGCAACAAAGAAGCCGACTGAAGAACCCTTACTTTCTAGCACAAAACTCCCTTCTTTCCAAAATCCTTGTTCGCTTATGATTCTCCTGCGCAATTCAAGATTCTTCCTTGTGTAGATTCGAACAGTTAGATGGACAGATGACCGACAGTAGGGTTTGAGAGTGTTTCCTTTTGCACACAAATAATAAATCGAGCAAATTGACACAATTCACGTAATTGATCTTGAATTTATTGGAAACAAGAGATAATAATTAATATTATTATACAGCTGTGGACGAATAATTCGTGTCATTTCGCTTCGAAGAAGGATTTGATAAAATTACATTTTTCTTGCAAGAAACCTTTTATGCTTAGCCCAACATACATTCTTTGAGAGAGAAAATTGTAATACTAATTTTCAAAATTCAAGATTCTTGTGGAAATTTAGTTGGTGCTCAAAATGCTATGAAAGACGATCAAATTTGAATACCAGGAGACACATTTCGTAGGAACCCAAGAGGCATTGAATGGGGTATAAGAAAACTCATCAATTACTTTCAGTTTACTGGTGCTACCATTTGAAAAGTGACTGATAAATTCCATTTCTTTCAGTGCATTTGTTGTACAGTTTGAAGGAAGATTGAAAAGTGAGTCTAACTTAATTTTTTGTTTACAGTATAAATCTATCTATGCATTATATATAGTTTTTCATATTTTTCCGTGCTATCTCTCTCAAATTCTGTATCTCTCAAATCAGGTGTGGTGAAGCAGTGGAGTGGTGCAAAGGTTTGAAGGTACATTAAAAAGGTCAGTATTACTGCCTTCTGTGTGTTTATATAGAAGATATAGTCTATCTATGCATTACACATATTTGTTCATATTTCTAAGAAATGAAGCGACTAATATCATAAAACTTAGAGATTCATAGAAGTTATAAAAAACTTATAAAAAAAGTCAAGAACAAACTACACAATTACAACTTTGATTAAAACACTTTTCATTCAACAAACTACATCTTATAATCCAACATTGTAAAATTTTCAAATAGCAAAAATATAAATAAAATCAGGATAATGAGCATAGAATAAAATTAAAAAAAGGGGAGAATCGCATGATTCCCAATAGAAACTCATCCATAAAATACAAAAAGAATAACCCGAAAATTTGTCCAAATATGCTCCCGTCAGATTCCTTTACCCTCTTTCTATAATATGATTTGAGGTAAAATTATAGCACGCAACTCACACAGATTTAATTATTCATTCCCATAATATTATTGGGGTAAACATAATTTATGAAGTTCGGATTGAATCATAAAAGTGTAAAGAAACACGTCTGAATGCCATATTCCACACACTCTTTTTTATCTTCGTTTCATATAATACACGCAATTTCAATAACACACAAATTCAGCAGACAGAAGATCTCACTCAAACAGTAAATCAAAGGAAACCTGTTGTAATTAGAAACCTCAGATCTATGATTCCAAAATACGAAAATAAAAAATCTATGCAGAACAAAAAGAAAGAATCCTCACAGTTACATGAATATAAATTATATGGCCAACGAAAATTGAAATTAAATTAACATATACCTCTTGGGTGTCGTTGAATCGGAATTATTTGTTCTGCTAATGGCCTATGAGAAAAGGACTCTCTTCCACTTACATTTACACTTGTGAGTTGCGGTCATTTCCGAAATCGGTGGAGATCCGTCTTCGGCGGCAACTGCCCACCAATTCCAAATTGCTTCGAGCGATTAGGCCGCGAAAATCCTAAGGAGGCACCTCCTGAAAAACCCAGGAAATTAAATTAGATATTTAAATTAAAAAACAACAAATAACCCATTCATCAAAACACATAAAAATCAAAATACTTTATCCTAAACCTCAAAACTTTGAAACAGAGGCGGAGGGGGAGAGAGAGAGAGAGGGAGAGAGAGAGAGAGAGATAGATGTAGACGGAAGATGGACTTGATTTAGAGAGAGATCGAGAGAGTGGCCGGGAGGGAGATGAAGGAGAATAAGAATTGAAGAGAGGAATTTCTGTGGGCGTAAAATTGGTTTGGGAAAATATCCCTGCCAAGTGCCAAGACATTACATCATACAAGCTGTAAAGAATTAATTGGCCATTGAAAATGATAAATTATACATCTGTTTAGTTGGTACCCATTACTCCAATTTGATATAATTTTTTTCTTAATGCCCACTATCATGATTTGTTTAATAAATGAATACAGCCATTGATGCTTATGTCCCAAACCACCATAATGCAACGGTAAATTAGTCATTAACTAATTGAAATATGCTTTTGTTAGTTTCCAATTTAATAGTATTTTATTATTTGATTATTTATTTAATTGAGCGTATGAAATAAGTGTGACTTATTTCTTTAATGTTTGCTTGTGTAGAATAGTATCCAACAGTTGAAACAATCATTTCCTTCGTTAACATAATGAGAAGTGGTAAGATTCGGTAAATAATTTATTTAAAAAAAAATTACAAACAAAAAATATAAAATTATGTGAAATTTAAGTTTGTGAACTATTTTTTGAAGATCATGGAAAACAACCTGCAAAGAGAATCCTGTATAAAGATTTACCAGAAGAGAATAAGGAAGAGATCCGTAGAAAACAAAGAGAAAGATATGCTAAACAAAAAGCATTGAAAAGGAACTCGATTTGTATAAATGATTTCAATATATCCGTTGGTGATCAAATGACTACGTCGATTGCTCGATATTCAAACAATGATGTCCAATATACAGACAACATTCAAGACTTCAGCCTTGTTCAAAAAGTATCAAAGAGACAGCGGAACGCTGGTGTTCATATTGATATCGTTGAAAATGATTCGTCTCGTGAAGTATGTGTTCTTCCTGGTGTTGAAGTCTGTGTCATTAATTTAGAGACAAATTCTTCCACAAACAATGTCTCTGAATCTTCTAATCAACTCTTTATCCAGCAGGTTCTCCTCTAATCATTTTTCTATATTTCTTATTCAACCATCATTCTATTCTTTTCCTCTGAGATTTCGGAACATATTATACAAATAGGATCAATATGTCGTTCGAGAAGAGTCGAGCTACGATACAAATATGCCGACACCTTGTAGAGGTAAGAAGCAAATGTAAAGTTAGTTGGTTCTTTGAATTCAGTCATCAAATCTTGCTACTGTACCAATAATGTCCTTACTCATATAATTCAAACAATATGACGAGCTTGCGTATGTTGCATTATTTTCATTTTTCAACCAAATAGGTAAGTCGCATCACGTTTCTATCGAATTTAGACAATTGATGAAGGTAGTGCCATCTGAAGCATATTCTCTGCCATTAGTACCCATATGCATACATTGTAAAGCAAAGCGATTCCACCATGAAACAACTGGCTTCTGCTGTGCCGATGGAACAATTTCTTTAGCCACAAATGATGTTCCCGATAAGCTTTATGCGTTGTTCACCTGCAATACAGATGAATCTATACATTTTAGGACATATATTCGAACTTATAATAACAAGTTCACTTTTACATCCTTTGGAGTGAAATTTGATAAAGATCTTTGCAGGAGAAATAGAGGAATCTATACTTTCAGAACGCAGGGACAGATTTATCACTATATCAATGATTTGATTCCTTCTAATGGTCATCCTTCTTATCTCCAGTTGTATTTCTATGATACAGAACATGAATTGGAAAATCGCATTTATGGTTCAAACAGAATGGATCCATCAATTGTAACTCAACTCATCGATATTCTTCGCATCAATCCATATTCTATTTTTTTTCGCTCTCTTGTTGAATTTCCAGATTTGGAAAATAGAATAATTCATATAAGATCAGATGCTGGCCTGGATCAACGTGTATTCAATGCCCCCACATCTTCACAAGTTGCAGCAATATGGGTGGAAAATGATGGTGAAGATGAACGAAGAGGACGTGAAATTTTGGTCTTTAACCATTCTGGTGGAAGTCATATAGTTCAGTACTATTTTGGATGTTATGATCCATTGCAATATCCATTGTTATTTCCATGTGGCGACGTTGGTTGGCATCAAGGGATTGAAAGGATTAGTAAAGGAAGCAGATCTACATATAACGAAACAAACCGATCAATATATCCTCAACAATCAGTGACCGCAGAAGAATTACTTGCAAGAGAACAACTAGGTTAGTTTGCAGTATTAATATTCAAAATTTTATTTACTATGTACATCGAACTCAGTAACGTTTCATTCACATTCAACTTTTGTAGCATTAAACAGAAGAAGGAAGGCCCCAGTTGTTTCATGCCGTGAATATTATTGCTACAAATTGCAAATCAGAGAAAATGTCAGATCAATTCTCCTACTTTCTGGTCGACTATTGCAACAATTTGTAGTAGATATATATGTTAAGATCGAGACGTCAAGATTGGATTATTTCAGGAATAAGCAACAACATATTCGATCTGAGTTATATCAAGGTATTGTTGATACAATTACGCTTGGGGAAAGAAACGCTTCTAATGTTGGAAAACGGATTATACTGCCTTCATCATTTGTTGGAGGTCCAAGAGACATGAGGAAAAGATTTATGGAAGCAATAGCTTTAGTTCAGCGCTACGGCAAACCGGACATTTTCTTAACAATGACGTGCAATCCAAACTGGAAAGAAATTACAAATGAACTAAATCTGCATGAGGAGAGTCAGAATCGTCCTGATTTGGTTGCTCGAGTCTTTCGTGTAAAATTAGAAGAATTAAAGGATCAATTATTCAAGAGGAAAATATTTGGTAAAGTCTCAGCATATGTCTACGTTATTGAGCATCAGAAGAGAGGTCTTCCACATGTGGAGTCTTCAACCCATCAAATGTTTGCATGAAAAAAAATGGTTGTTGTAAAAGTAATTATCCAAAGAATTACGCATCTGCTACAACAGTTGGAAATGATTGCTTCCCAATATATAGGCGTTCAAACAATGGAATAGCTGTCAAAGTCAGAGGCAAAAATTTAGATAATCGTTGGGTTGTTCCATATAATCTATATCTGCTTGCAACATTTGACTGTCACATTAATGTCGAGATTTGTTCTACGATAAAAGCAGTCAAAAATCTTTATAAATACATTTATAAAGGACATGATCATGTTGCGTTCAACTTGATTTCTGAACAACGCAATCAACAAGTTGATGAAATCCAACAATTCCAATCGGCCCGATGGATTGCTCCCCCTGAAGCTATGTGGAGGATATATGGCTTTACTATTAATGAAATGTACCCAGCAGTGTATAGTTTACATTTACATCTGGAGGATCAACACCCAATGATTTTCCGAGCAAATGACGATCTAATCAATGTTGTTAACTTAGATCGTTCTAGAAAATCGATGTTAACAGAGTTCTTTGCATTAAATCGAGTAGACGAGAATGCAAAAACATTATTGTATAAAGAATTTCCAGAATATTATGTTTGGAACCAACAAAACAAGAATTGGACTAAAAAAACAGTTATAGGCTGTATTGTTACAGCAAATCCATTTGAAGGCGAGAGGTATTATTTGCGAATATTGCTAAACCATGTAAGAGGACCTTTGTCGTTTGAAGATCTTAGGACAGTTGATGGTGTTGTGGCCCCAACATTTCGTGAGGCAGCAACAATGCATGGGTTGCTACAGAGAGACAACAGCTTAGAAGATTGTTTAAACGAAGCGTCTCTATATCAGATGCCATCGACTTTGAGACGGCTATTTGCAACAATATTGGTTTATTGTAATCCAACCAATCTGAGGGAGCTTTGGGAACGTTTTGAGCAAGATATGTCAGTTGATTTCAAATCAACAGAAAATTCTATGTCAAATGTAAGAACCCAAGTATTGAGGTCAATCTCTTTTACAACTGAATCAATGGGGAAATACATTAATTCCTACCATCTTCTTGATGACGACATTTGCTTCGATGAAGAGCAATATAAATCTAGAGAAATCGATGATGAATTGGCTGTTAAAATTCCAGAAAACGATATTGCCGCATCACAATCTCTTAATAGTGAACAACAACACGTGTATAATGCAGTACTGGAAAAAGTATTTGCAAACCAAAATGCTACATTCTTTGTAGATGGCCCGGGTGGGACAGGGAAAACATTCTTGTACAAAGCACTTCTCGCAACAGTACGATCAAGAAAATTAGTAGCACTTGCAACTGCTTCATCAGGTGTTGCTGCATCTATTCTTCCAGGAGGTCGAACGGCACACTCACGCTTTAAGCTTCCACTTGATACTGACGAAAGAAGCACGTGCTGTGTCAGTAAACAAAGTGCACTGGCAAACCTACTACGTGCAGCAAAATTAATAATTTGGGATGAGGCTCCAATGACGAGAAAACAACAGATAGAAGCATTAGATAAAATGCTACGAGACATCAATGATTCGGATGTAACATTCGGTGGCAAGGTTGTTGTTTTCGGTGGAGATTTTCAACAGGTTTTACCCATCGTTCGTAAAGGAACAAGACAACAGGTAAATTCCAGTTTGGTTTATTCGTATTTGTGGCCTACATTGATTAAGTTCCAATTAAAAGAAAATATGCCAGCAAGACTGGATCCAATTTTTTCAGATTATGCGTTAGAAATAGGGAACAGAATGCCGCCAAACACAGTTGATGAAACCATAAATTCCAAATAGGATGCTTGTTCCCTATGATGATGACAACGCTTCTTTAGATCATTTGATAGAAGATGTTTTCCACGATATTCATGAATATTCAATAAATATTTCATCTATGATGAATCGGACAATATTAACACCGAAGAATGGTTATGTTGACGAAATAAATGCATTGTTGATTCATAGGTTCCCAGGTGAAATTCATCGATATTACAGTTTCGATGAGACAATAGATGCATCTGAACAATCAATTATGGAAGATTTCTTAAATACTCTAACCCCAAATGGACTTCCGCCACATGAATTATTACTAAAGAAAAACTGTCCCATCATGCTGCTCAGAAACATTAATCCTTCTGAGGCCTATGCAATAGAACCCGTTTGATTTGTCGGGCTTTTGATCAAAATGTCATAGATGCAGAAATTGCAGTTGGACACCATATCGGAAAAAGAGTATTCATTCCAAGGATACCATTCTTACCAAATGTCGAAGAAAATAGTGGTTTTCCATCCAAACAAACTCAGTTCCCTATAAGATTAAGCTTCGCAATGACTATAAATAAGTCACAAGGACAGACATTGGATTATGTTGGGATTTATTTACCTCAACCAGTTTTTTCACATGGTCAATTATATGTGGCTTTATCAAGGGCAAAGACGTCATCTGCAGTGAGGATTCTAATACGACCAGTGTCCACTGAACAACGTGAAAATAACTGCATAAAAAATATTGTGTTCACAAAATTACTTACATTATCATGTTTGAATTAATTTTATTCAGGTAACTAGATTTAATTGTATAATTTCGATTTACTGTGTATTATAATAATATTTTTCTCTATGTGTCTAATATTCAGTCATTTAATTAAAGGTCTTCGTCAATTGTTTTAGTGGTTTATGAATTTAAATTAAGATCTATTACACTTACACATCTGATATTTTTGTATCTGAAAAGGGGAAAAATGTGGACGGTGCACGCGTCATTAAAGGATATCACTCCGAATACAAAAAATTGGAAGATCAAGATCTGAAAAGGGGAAAAATGTGGACGGTGCACGCGTCAATAAAAGGATATCACTCCGAATACAAAAAACTGGAAGATTAAGATGATCGTTGCGGAGAAGTCACCTAAGCGAATAAGTCAACGCACAACAGTGAAGTACCAAAATTTGACATTAATTGATCAAGAGGTATGATATTTGTTAGCGTATATTACGTTTCCAATTATCAATCTCCTTTGAAATTAGAGGTTCTTAAATTATATCGTATTATATAAAAATATTAACTACGTTATATTTATTTATTTATCTTTTTACAACATATTTTGTTTAAAAATTTATAAAAAAACATAAATTATTTCAAAAATTTAGTATAGTAAAACAATACACATAATTTTATATAATACACAATTAATCACAATTACTTTTATTGTTGGTACAGGGAAATCGAGTGCAGGCAGCAATGTTTGACACTGATATTGACCCCCGGGACGACACTTTAAAAAATTTACACTCATATTATATCATCAATGCATATGTCAAACTAGTGGATCTGAAGTACAAAATTGGAGAATATAAATATCAATGGACTCTGAACTCAAAAACAATAATAGAAGACGTTCCACAAAACGAAGAGCAAATAGATGCACCGAAATATGAGATCATCCCATTGAAGAAATAGGTAATTTAATTTAAATTTTATTACTAATTAATTATCAATAAATTAACATTTCATATTTAAATATTTAGGTATTTTAGCAGTCGCAATAAAAATGAAGCCAACTAAAAAGGTAACGACAACATTTGGACCAGCAACAATCCAAGAGATATATGTTATTGATGAAAGGTAAAAAATTCTTACAACTTCTCATTTCTTTTATATTTGAATTCCAATATTAATTTAGGAATATTTTATTAATTCTTTTAATAATTTCAATTTTGTAGCTTGAACCCCATATGTTTGACTATGTGGGGTCGTTTCGTCCAAGACGAATGTCTGAAAATATCAGATATTATTGAAGATAAGCCAATAATACTTAGAACAAAAATATCTGTTGGATCATATAACGGTATTTATAATAATAAAAATTGTTAGATATTTTTCCATACTGTATATACTTGCACTAAAATCGATCTCAATTTCAACAAAGGATTGTCTCTCTCATCACGTCTGTCAAGTACCTTTATAATCAATCCTCTTCTTCCTGAGGCAGCTACAATGAAGCAATGGTAATTCTCGTCAATTAAAAATTAGATATTAATACATTAATATTAGACATAGTTATGTGATTTATGTAATTTACCTTTATATTTCATTTCCTTACATTATTCTTCTTTTCTGAATTTTAAGGGCAGAGAATAATGATTCGATAATTAAATCAAAATTAATAATTTGGGATGAGGTTCCAATGACGAGAAAACAACACATAGAAGCATTAGATAAAATGCTACGAGACATCAATGATTCGGATGTAACATTCGGTGGCAAGGTTGTTGTTTTCGGTGGCGATTTTCGACAGGTTTTACCCGTCGTTCGTAAAGGAACAAGACAACAACAGGTAAATTCCAGTTTGGTTTATTCGTATTTGTGGCCTACATTGACTAAGTTCCGATTAAAAGAAAATATGCGAGCAAGACTGGATCCAGTTTTTTCAGATTATGTGTTAGAAATAGGGAACGGAATGCCGCCAAACACAATCGATGAAACCATAAAAATTCCAAATAGGATGCTTGTTCCCTATGGTGATGACAGCACTTCTTTAGATCATTTGATAGAAGATGTTTTCCACGGTGTTCATGAATATTCAATAAATATTTCATCTATGATGAATCGGGCCATATTAACACCGAAGAACAGTTATGTTGACGAAATAAATGCATTGTTGATTCATAGGTTCCCAGGTGAAATTCATCGATATTACAGTTTCGATGGGACAATAGATGCATCTGAACAATCAATTATGGAAGATTTCTTAAATACTCTAACCCCAAACGGACTTCCGCCACACCCCATCATGCTGCTCAGAAACATCAATCCTTCTGAAGGCCTATGCAATGGAACCCGTTTGATTTGTCGGGCTTTTGATCAAAATGTCATAGATGCAGAAATTGCAGTTGGACACCATATCGGAAAAAGAGTATTCATTCCAAGGATACCATTCTTACCTAATGTCGAAGAAAATAGTGGTTTTCCATTCAAGCGAACTCAATTCCCTTTGAGATTAAGCTTCGCAATGACTATAAATAAGTCACAAGGACAGACATTGGATTATGTTGGGATTTATTTACCTCAACCAGTTTTTTCACATGGTCAATTATATGTGGCTTTATCGAGGGCAAAGACGTCATCTGCAGTGAGGATTCTAATACGACCAGTGTCCACTGAACAACGTGAAAATAATTGCACAAAAAATATTGTGTTCACAGAATTACTTACATTATCATGTTTGGATTAATTTTATTCAGGTAACTAGATTTAATTGTATAATTTCGATTTACTGTGTATTATAATAATATTTTTCTCTATGTGTCTAATATTCAGTCATTTAATTAAAGGTCTTCGTCAATTGTTTTAGTGGTTTATGAATTTAAATTAAGATCTATTACACTTACACATCTGATATTTTTGTATTTGAAAAGGGGAAAAATGTGGACGGTGCACACGTCAATAAAGGATATCACTCCAAATACAAAAAACTGGAAGATTAAGATGATCGTTGCGGAGAAGTCACCTAAGCGAATAAGCCAAGGCACAACAGTGAAGTACCAAAATTTGACATTAATTGATCAAGAGGTATGATATTTGTTAGCGTATATTACGTTTCCAATTATCAATCTCCTTTGAAATTAGAGGTTCTTAAATTATATCGTATTATATAAAAATATTAACTACGTTATATTTATTTATTTCTCTTTTTACAGCATATTTTGTTTAAATTATTTTTAAAAAACATAAGTTATTTCAAAATTTTAGTATAGTAAAACAATACACATAATTTTATATAATACACAATTAATCACAATTACTTTTATTGTTGGTACAGGGAAATCGAGTGCAGGCAGCAATGTTTGGCACTGATATTGACCCCCGGGACGACACTTTAAAAATTTTACACTCATATTATATCATCAATGGATATGTCAAATCAGTGGATCTGAAGTACAAAATTGGAGAATATAAATATCAATGGACTCTGAACTCAAAAACAATAATAGAAGACGTTCCACAGAACGAAGAGCAAATAGATGCACCGAAATATGAGATCGTCCCATTGAAGGATTTAGAGGCTTATAGAGGGTCGATTGGAGAAATAGGTAATTTAATTTAAATTTTATTACTAATTAATTATCAATAAATTAACTTTTCATATTTAAATATTTAGGTATTTTAGCAGTCGCAATAAAAATGAAGCCAACTAAAGAGGCAACGACAACATTTGGACCAACAACAATCCAAGAGATATATGTTATCGATGAAAGGTAAAAAATTCTTACAACTTCTCATTTCTTTTATATTTGAATTCCAATATTAATTTAGGAATATTTTATTAATTCTTTTAATAATTTCAATTTTGTAGCTTGAACCCCATATGTTTGACTATGTGGGGTCGTTTCGTCCAAGA
>CAIGRB010070162.1:16140-29288 GCA_903798255.1 Fraxinus quadrangulata | reverse complement strand
CAACAATCCAAGAGATATATGTTATCGATGAAAGGTAAAAAATTCTTACAACTTCTCATTTCTTTTATATTTGAATTCCAATATTAATTTAGGAATATTTTATTAATTCTTTTAATAATTTCAATTTTGTAGCTTGAACCCCATATGTTTGACTATGTGGGGTCGTTTTGTCCAAGACGAATGTCAGAAAATATCAGATAATATTGAAGATAAGCCAATAATACTTGGAACAAAAATATATGTTGGATCATATAACGGTATTTATAATAATAAAAATTGTTAAATATTTTTCCATATTGTATATACTTGCACTACAATCGATCTCAATTTCGACAAAGGATTGTCTCTCTCATCACGTCCGTCAAGTACCTTTATAATCAATCCTCTTCTTCCTGAGGCAGCTACAATGAAGCAATGGTAATTCTCGTCAATTAAAAATTAGATATTAATGCATTAATATTAGACATAGTTATGTGATTTATGTAATTTACCTTTATATTTCATTTCCTTACATTATTCTTCTTTTCTGAATTTTAAGGGCGGAGAATAATGATTCGATAATTAAAACTATCATTGCAAGATCCTTGACATACCCATCTGCACCACTTTCATTTGTTGGTATTCGGGAAATTGTGAAGATTTGCGATATTGCAGATTTGATTAAGGGTTTACAACCCACGGCGGTAAATATTCTATTAGTAAATATTATTTTATTCGTAATTCATTATAATATTTGCGCAAACATTCATTCTACCAATTTATTATGTTTTAATATAGAAAGCAAAAATCTGGATCAAGGCAAAGATAAATATGATTGAGCTTGCCCAAGTATTTTATTACATGTCTTGTGTTGCCTGTAATAGAGGAACTGGATATAAATACAATGAAACCTTCGTTTGTATATATTGCAAAAGCCAAGGGGTCAGCAAACCACGGTATGTATCTTACAATTTTAATTTCGAATTAATGTCTGATTTAATTATAATTTAACTACATTCAAATTAAAATAAAAATATTCAACGCAATTCAAGTGCCAGAGCGTATGTTGAACTGGACGATAATACTGGAAAGCTAGCTGTTACTTTGTTTGGTGAAGTAGCAGAACAGGCACTTGGTTGTTCAGCAGTTGAATTGATGGAACATGCTGGATAGGTATCTCTTCAATTTTTCTTCAAAACTTGAGTTTCATTATAGTGAGTTATTTAAAATATAAATGGGTTTTATCTTAATTATGTAAACCTATCAAAATTTATTTTGTAGGAAAATCGACCATATGTTAAAAGCATTGCAGAGAAATTATCAAAAAAAAATTGGAAGATTCAACTTTTTGTAGATCCAGAGAAACTGAAGGAGAAAAAATATAGGCATTTTAATGTCCTCTCCGTTGAAGCAATGCAGGATGAGGAAAATGCTGGATCGTCATCTTAGAATCAAAATTATCTCAAACACCGTTCATAAAACTATTGTCCTATATTTATAGGACCATTCCACAGATTCTATTAATGCTCTTTTTTTAATATATCACAACGTGTAATTATTTATCAATTACATACACATTACATCGTTAGTTAATTACCCAAAACAATTACATCTTTATTAATAACAGATTTATTCTAAACCAAATAAATTAAATATGAACTAAGCAAACGTGCATTGCATGTTGCTTTCACCTAGTGTGTGTGTGTGTATGTTATGTAGAACGCAATTGAAGATGATGAAGATATTGGAATGATTAAATTCGGATATCAAGGGTCCTATTTATAGATTTCCAATTAATAATTTAATGATGGCTATGACAGCTAGGGATATGTTCAGATATGACAAACCTGAGATGAGTAAATGGTGGGGAGACTAAACGAAGGGATTCAACTTAAAATCTATGCACATGGGTTGTGACCCTTCAATTCTCGTAAGTTAACCTCTATAAATATAAGCACCCGTTTAACAGAAAAAATATTTAAAGATCATAATAATAATATTTCTATATTTAAAGAAATATTCATAATAGTATTAAAAACTATTTCATATCGAGGATTATCGAATAACCTAATTAAGTTTAAATTAAGTTCATTACAACTTCAAACGGTGACATATTAAATGTGCATCCATAGGTGTAAGCCAGATCCATGATTTCTCGGAAGATATTGGACTCATATTTGAATATATGACTATTATTATAGGGGTTCTTATTGTCTTGGTAATATTTTCCAACTCTGTGGGTGAGCTTTGGATGTTGCTTTGTGAGTGAAAGAACGTGTAGTAGGGAACATAGTCAAATATGAGTAATTTACTTCACGAAATTTATTAACTTTATACAGCTGCTATAACATTTCTAATAACAGTCATCAATTTTAGAAATAAAATGTAATTTTACCTCATGATCTCGAAAGGACTCGTTGTGGCATGACTCAGTATTCTATATAATCTTTTTGAATGGATATAAAAATTTAAAATCTACATAACCGATTTTAAAACACTTAACTTTGATGTCAAACTGTAACGCCCAAAATCTAGGTAATCTAGACTTGAAAGTATTATCAATTTATTTTTCTTTTAAATCATAAATGTAGAAAATTGATTAGATTTTTCTTCAACATAATAAACTAATAAACGTTAATGACTTTATTTATGAGAATAATTTATAATAAATAAAAACATAAGACAATTAAGTTAAATGTAACTTTATTTACAAAACGAATTCATATTTAAATTTAATATTATATAGTCTGCCTCACCACAAGTCATTATCTCGAATCATCTTACTTTAATCATATCTGAAAAATGGGGAGGGATAACGTGGAATGAGCTAATGCTCAATAATCAAACTTCATTCATATGATGCATGTGTATGAATAAATAGCATTTCTCAGCATGTTTTCCATTTCCCTCAATTTCTTTAAAAACTATTGGGTTTTTTGATCCAAATCCTATCCAAATTAGGTTTAGAGTTTCGTGCTGTAGAGTATTGAGCTTGAAGATATCAAAATAGGGTAAAAAAAAGAAGAAATGCGGATTGACGGCGCTGGATGGTCGCTCGACTATCACTCCAGCAATATGAGCAAATTTGGAACAAGGAGGCTATCGCCCGCCTGTCGTTGAATTGCCGCTCGAGCGACGGGCTGTAGTCCACTTATTGCTCGAGCGGCGCATATTTCTTTCCTTATTTTTCGGTTTTACGCAATATTTTTTACCTAATTTCCATATTTTAGGTTATTTCTAAGGTTTGGACATCTCTCCTATAAATAGTAGGCTCTTCATTCAGTTTTATAGACCTTAAGTTGCAGAAATTGTAATTTTTCTCTCTATTGGTTGTCAATAAAATATTTGGTTCCTCTGCTAATTTCTTTTTCTTGTTTGCTTTTCTTTTACATCTTGTTCTTGGTTATCAATTGTACGATCTATACTTCATATCGCAACATATCGCCTCATCCTCGTATTCATAACAATTGGTATCAAAGCTAAGGTTCAGTAGTTTCACAGATCAAGGATTTGATTGTTTGAGGTTTTTCATTATCGATGGCTACCATGAAGTATGATATTCCGCTGTTGGATCGCAATACAAGATTTTCGTTGTGGCAAGTGAAGAAGAGAGCTATCGACGCAGATGGATTTGGATGATGCGTTGTTAGGATTTGATGAGATGCCCACAACTTGGACAACAAAGGAGAAGCAACGGAAGGATCGTAAAGCACTTTCGCAAATTCATCTTCATCTATCTAACAATATTCTTTAGGACATCTTGAAGGAGAGGACAATAACTGCATTGTGGTTGAAACTGGAGCAATTATACATGACCAAAAGTTTGACCAGCAAATTACATCTGAAGCATAGACTTTATTCTCATTGCATGGCAAAAGGTCGATCACTGGAAGATCATCTGGCCGTTTTTAAAGAGATTGTCACTGATCTGGAGACGTTAGAGGTACAATATGATGAAGAAGACTTGGCCTTAATCCTGTTGTGCTCGTTGTCTGGTTCGTTTTAGTCGTTTATAGACACGATTTTATATAGTCGTGACACGCTCACCATTGAAGACATGTATGATGCCTTGTTCTCAAAGGAGAAGATGAAGCATCTTGTTGGATCTGGTTCCAAAGATGATGAAGCTCTTGAAGTTTGTGCTGATCAGCGAAATGGTAAGTCGATGGTGGATTTCAGCAATAGGGTCTGTTTTTACAGCAAGAAGAGATGACACATCAAGAAGGATTGTGAGAAGTTGCATGGTAAGGGTAATTCAGCTGCAAATTGTGGGAGGCAATCAGAGACTTCAGGTGAAGCAGACATCGCAGAGAACTTTGTAAGTAAGGAATATATTTTGACTGTTTCTAACGTGAAATCCAAGCTTGACGATGAGTGGTTTGAATACATCTAGTGCGTTTCATATGGGTCCCAATGGGGATTTATTTGAATCGTATAAAATGGTAATGCAAGACGTCGTTGTTATGGGAAACAACGAATCTTATCGGGTAGCTGGTATTGGGAGAGTCAGATTGAAGTTGATGGATTGAACAATCAGAACACTTGGTCAGGTTTGACATTTCTAGACTTGAAGAAAAATATCATCTCGCTGAGTACCCTGGAATTGAGAGGATACACGTTCTCTGGTGCAGGTGGAGTTTTGAAGGTCCAGAAGGGTGTCCGCATTGTACTGGAGGGACGGAGAAAGTCCCAGTTATACATCTTGCAAGGTTGAATAGAATCAGTGAAGAAACATCAGCACATGTTTTGTATCGTGGTGGATATACAGTTTTGTACAGTACCATTGTGGAGTTGGATTTGGGTCTATTTTGAAGAATACTACTCTATCGAGTTTGGGAGATATGGGTAATTCCGCTTTACCAGCACGGTCTGCAGTTCCATCATATTCAACGGCTAGGAAGAGATCTATTGGAAATAGGTACGAGGATGTTGATCTGAATGTGGATGCTTTTGGAGTTGTTGAAGGTGATGAGTCTAGTCAGGGCTTTCAGTTAAAACATTTAGTGGTGATTCTGCTATACGGTGTGTTTCGACCGTGTTTGGTAACTTTTGAATTCGTTGTGAATTTTGGGAACCCGGGGATTGGGTTCATTTGTATTTGTGTTTGGATATTGTGGAAGAAGAAGAGTATTTTCGAGTGTTGGAGAGTTTTGGTTCAAGTTGAAGAGTTCAGTGTGTTTCGCTGCACTCAGACTTATTTTTCCAAGTGGAGAAATTTTAGAGCTTTGTTCGTAGCACCGAAATTTGTATCAAGGTGGAGATTGTTGGATTTTGTGACTTAAATCCTGTCCAAATTAGGTCTAAGGTTTCGCGTTGTGAAGTATTAAGTTTGAAGATGTCAAAATAGGATCCAAGAAGGAAGAAAGGCGGATTGACGACACTGAACGGTCGTTCGACTATTGCTCGAGTGATATGAGCAAATTTGAACAGATAGCCTATCGTCCGCCTATCGCTGAGCTACCGCTCGAGTGACATGCCGTCACCCGCTTATCGTTCGAGCTTCGCTCGAGCGACTGGCTGCGAATTTCTTTCCTTATTTTTTGATTTTACACAATTTTTGTCATAGTTTTCATATTTTAGGTTATATATAGGGTTTAGACATCTCTCCTATAAATAGGCTCTTCATTAAGTTTCATAGACCTTAAGTTGCAGAAGTTGTAATTTTTCTCTCTATTGGTTGTCAATAAAATAATCGGTTCCTCTGCCAATTTCTTCTTCTTTTTTACTTTTCTTTTACATCTTGTTCTTGATTATCAATTGTGCGATATATGCTTCAAATCGCATCATATCGCCTCATCCTCGAATTCCTAACAAAAACCATTGTGAACTCACTTAGCGTAGAATGTAGTTGGCGAATATTATTGAAAACCCTATTCATCCTATTGTAGTGACGCAAAGAGATTAACATTAGCATTAAATATTTAGTCACACATTTCATTGCATAGACATACACATCTTAACAAAATATTAGGGATGTGTATCCTTTTAAAATATTTTTTGACTTATTGATATTTGAAAACATTTTATTTCTTAAAACTTCATATATACTTGTAGATGCATTGAGATGCATGAACATGTTATGAGAAGCATTAGTGACATAAATGTAATAATTAAATATCAAGTTCACATAATAACAAATTTAGGTAACACATTTATATATTGGGTAATTATATTACCATCACAAAATTTAATTACTACACCACATTATAATCACACTACAATTAAAATATAATTTCAATAAATCCACCCCCAATAAATTTATAATTATACTTCTAATACAATAAAAAGTAAAAATGAAAAGAAAATGTGGTGTACATATCTTCCCAATATTAATATCTTTTTTCTCAGCCCTTTCAGTCCTATTTGGTTAGATCATTTAATTCACCATCAGATCAGGATCTTTCATTACGAAAATGTCAATTCTCATTGCGATCAGAGATGCTCCCTGAACGGCAAAAATCAGATCATCACTCTGGTGAATCTAGTAGGTCTGAGATTATGATAAAATCATCAATCCTAGTTTCTCGAAGCTTTTGGTATGTGAAGAGACAAACATGGGTTTGGATTTTTAGTAAAGGAAACAATCTGTTGTCGATTTCTACTGCATTTATATGGACAATAATTAGGAAGCAATAAAGTACCATTACACACACTCTTTATCTCATCATAAATAAAATGCACAAAATGGTAAATTACTGTGTTCTGGCAAATGCAATGAAGTGAATTGATCTCTCTGGATTAGATCTTTGTGCTTTTGTCTCCATAAAACTTTATTCTCCACTGAACAAATTTCCATGCAACTTGTCATTAATAAAAAACTTGATAAATTGCTTGAACAAGGGTAAGAAATAAAAAACAGATCAATAATTTTGGTGATTAAACAAATTGATAAATGTGATATCAACGAGGCAGAAGACTCTTAGCTGCGAAAGAAGAAGAAAGAAAAGATTATGTTTATGTTTGTGGTGGTATAATAATTTATTTTATTATAAAGTATATTAAAACTCTAATTATATAATTTTATTTAAAGTTATTTAGGTAAATAAAAAAATACTAAAAATTGTGGTGCACTTAATAAAGTTTGTAGCGATAATATAATTGACCTTATACTCTTAATGATGTTACATGCATGAAGACAGTGGAATGTTTACTTACCTTAAGTCCTTAATAATTTATTTATTATTTGAATAGCAAATGAAAATGTTCCTAGCTGCCAACAACAACGTGCCGTGAGACTCGTACCATTTATTTAGGAACTTGAACATATTCATTATTTATTTTCATCACATACACATATCTTAAATATTAGATCGCACTATTTTCTATTATTTTATTTTAATTATGCACTATACATATAAGAACATCAGAATGTTTAACAATATTACATTGATCACGTCGATAAAATAGAACTGAAATTGCTGACTATTGTAGGCATCACTGCATACGTGGCATACATGTAATTACTCAAATTAATTAATTAAAAAAAATGAAATGTCAATAGGATTTTCATGTCTCCACTCCCGCATATCTTTCATCATCCCTAAAATCCCAAAATACGTTTCAACCCATATCTTTCATCTTCCCAAATCGCCTCTCCCAAATCATTACATTCTTCCCCAAATGGCCAAAGATCAACCATCGCATCTGCTCTCAACCGAATATTGTCCGCCATTGTTTTCATCAACAAGAAATCGGTACCGGATCTTTGTTGATCTATCATGGTAAAAATATATGCGTGGTTCTTTAATTTGTGAATTTATTTACCATAAAATGAAATCAATAATTTTTGTTATCGGGTCACATTGTGGGGATTTTGATAACATGTCTAAACAAATGCATTTCATCCCTGTAATCAAATTCTTAATTAGCCTTCTTATTCTAGCATCAACAGTGAAGATTAAAGTAGATAATTTGAGTATGTTACATTCAATCTCGCTCAATGTTTGTAACTATATATTTTATAATGTATTTAAGATTCTTTTTTTTTCATAGATTTAAAATTGATCAAGATGCCTATTGAGAAAGAAAATTGGCTGGAGATGAATGACGAAGAATATGTGGATGAACAAGAGGTAAACAAGAACTTGGTTTGTAAAGATATTGTGCAAGCACGCGAAGTTGGAATGTATTTTGATTCATTGGATAATCTTTTTGAGTGCTATGTAGAATATGGGAAACAAGAAGGATTTGGAATTATAAGACAATCATTATGATCACAAGCAAATTTAAAATTTATTTTCTTCACATTTCTCGAACGGGAAATTCGATGTCTCAAAAACAAAATTGTCTCAATCCTAATCCATTGACAAAAAGCGGGTACAAAGCTAGAGTTAAGGCTTCTATATTTGGAGATGGAAAGTGCATGATTAATTCTATTACACTTGAGCACAATCATATTTTGAGTCCACAAAAATCACGATTTTACTCATGTAATAGGTTGGTGCTCAAAGAAAACTTGAATTGAATGATTGATCTGGGATTGATGTGGCAAAGAATTGTCAATCATTTGTAGTGGAAGTCGGGGGTCATGATAACATCCCCTTTTTGGAAAAAGATTCTAGAAATTTCTTTGATAAGAAAAATAGATTAAGACTTGGTATCGGAGATGCTAAAGCAATTCATAACTATTTTGTTCGGATACAAGCAAAGATTTCAAGTTCCTTTTATATAATGGATGTAGATGACAATGCCGGAATTAGAAACTTATTTTGGGTTGATGTAAGGAGTAGGGCAGCTTACGAAAAATTTGACGATGTGATTACATTTGATACAACATAAGTATGACATGCCTTTTGCACATTTTGTGGGTGTGAACCACAATGGACACTCATTTCTATTTGGACGTGGATTACTATCGAATGAGAACACTACAACATTTATTTGGTTGTTTCTTACTTGGCAATCATTTATGTTTGGATGTGTACCGAGCACCATAATTGTATATCAAGATAAAGGAATGCAAAAAGCGGTGAGATTGTCTTTCCTAACACTCTACATGTTGGTGTCTATGGATATAATGAGAAGGGTACCACAAACGTTAGGGTGCTATAAGTTGTGCGAAAAAATAAAAAATGACAACCACACAATGAAGCGAGATAGGCATCATTAGGTTCCTACATTTGTAAAGGACACATTCTGGGCTTGTATGCCAACCACACAATGAAGTAAGAGTATGAATGTATTTTTTGATATGATAATGCTTTAAGAAGAAATGTTAAAAAGGAAAATTGTGAAGATTTTCAGTCTTTGGCCACAAGGATCCTGTGTATTATACATTATAAAATAGAAAATCAATTTCAAAATATATACAATAATTCAAAGTTCAAAGAATCTCAAAAAGAGTTGACACGGAAATGACATTGTCAAGTTTCTTGTGTTGATGAGAAAAATGGGTTATTTGATATTGTTGAGGATATATTGGCTGGAGATAGACATAAAAAAGTTCATTTCACAGTTTGTTGCAATGAAGAGGAAATGAGGTTAAATGTTATTGTCGATTATTTGAATTTAAAGGGATTTTATGCAAGCATATTTTATCGGTCATTTTGAACTCTAGATAAGCAAAAAATTCTAGAAAAATGCATTTTAGCACATTGGAGAAAAGATTAAAAAAGAACTCACACAAGGGTGAAAGTTACTAATGATGATCGGAAAGGTGACATGGAGGCTTAACGTTATCACAAGTTGTAAAAGAAATTAGATGATATTGTTGACTTAGCTGTCAGTTCCAATAAGAATTGGGCAATATTGTGCAACGTGATGGAGGAATTTCAATAAACAATAAGTAAAAATGAATCAACTATGTCGAGTTGTTCTTGCCAATTACTAATGCAATTGTTGAGTTATGTAAAGTGTTGAATTGTCGCCCAAATTCCGTTGAAAATTGTTGTTTTGGTTAAAGAAGGCCTTTTAGAAGTTAAAGTACGGATTTGGGACTTTTAGGTAGAGATTGGGTGCCTAGGTACGGTACCTATTGAGTGTGAAAATCAGATTTGGAACAGAGATTCATTGCTTGATAGCCAAATGGAGTGCTACCTTTTCCAATTGCTAATTGGGAGCTTGGGCACTCGAGCGGTGCAGAGCGTGAGCTAGCTGTGAGGCTAGTGCCCACTGTCGTCCAACCTAAAATCTATTTCTTTATTCTACGCATTTTGAGATACTCTTTCCATCTATAATACTATTAATAGGGTTTGACATGTACTCTATATGTAGTTGACTCTTCATTGTAATAGAAACGAGTTAGACGAAGATTAGAACACATTGTAAACACAATATTCATTGTATTAGTTCTCCTTATTAGAGAATTTTCATTCTTTACCAAACTGTTATGGTCTTGTGTTGTGATTGTTATTTCATACTGTGCTACATATCTCACATATTTCTAACAAGTGGTATTAGAGTCAAAGTTTATTCATAGTGAGTTTTATTTTTTGTGATGACACCTTGAAATATGATATTTCGCTTTTGGATCCAGCACTAGGTTTTGATTGTGACAAGTGAAGATGCGAGCCGTGCTTGCTTAGATGGATTAGGATGGTGCTTTGTTACTATTTGACAAAATGCCCACAACTTGGACGCTAGAGGAGAAACAATGTAACGATCAAAAGGCCTTATCAAGGATTCATCTTCATCTTTTGAATCACATTCTTAGAACATTTTTTTGTTTTGGGGTTGTGATTGCTACTTCATATTGTGTCGTATATATCTCACCTTTTTCTAACATGAAGCTTCTGGAGAAAGCAATGAATGTCGTAGTCCTTTAGCTGTTTGAAGACATGGGCGTCCACCTAAGAATAGAAATGTCTCCAAAGTAGAAAAGTTCGTTTCTAAAAAGAAAAGGCGTGAAGACTCAAAAAAAAAGAAGGGGGGTAAGAAAAAATAGAGGTACACGACTACATATGATTATTCAGATTTATTTTATAATCACCATTTACTGAAAACAAACGGAAGTAATTATAATTTTTATTAGCTTTAATCTCAAGCAGCAATTGAACAAGATGCTTACATGCCAGTTGGGGTTAGCACACAAGAAGTACAAGTATCCAGGTAATTTTGAATATTATTCTTATGGTCTTCAAATTTTATATTATTGTGATGATATTTTTGAATTTCATTTTCACTTTAGTGGCTTTATGAACAGGAAACACAAGCAGTTACATCTTATATTTTTCAGATTAATGATGTGACAAGATTCGAGTAACACGTACCTTAGTTTCAATACTTAACTCCATACAATCTGAGGCCTTCTATTTTATCAAATTCCTTAATGAATTGCCCAAGGTAAATCAAAGATCCTTCTGCACTATCATTCGATTATATATGTATGAGTTAATTTTTTTTTTTTTTTAACATCAGGTCGTGACATACATTATTATAGTCCATATATTCAGTAGGAAGATGGCACTCGCATGTAATTTAAATAAAGTAATGATAATTCCCAATTCAATTATTCTATATGCATTGCATCAAAATACCTTATGCGTTAATGTATTGAATCTTCTTTAAAAACAAGAGTTCATGCTGGCTGCATTTAGACGGTGTTTCAGAATTTAACAGCAGATGCCACGACCAAGATTTGCCATGGTGGATATCAAACAGTAGATTAAGCTAGATGAGGTTTCTGGTTACAAGTCTCTGCACTAATGGTCTTTTTTTATGACTACTGATTTATTGATTAATTTTATATTTCTTGTTGATTCATTTGATTTTTCATTTGGCTGCAATGTTCTAACATTGATTACTAATGGAAGTTATCCTTTCGAGCTTTTCTTTATTTCATTTGTGGTAACTGGTAAAGTAAGAAACATAGAAACATACAAGAGTGGCTTACTGTGACACCGAAAGTGTATAACTACTCTTGTAAAGCAACAAAATAAACTTGCTAGACAGGATATAAAAGAAATAGGAAACAAAGCATCAAATAGGAAACAAAGCATCAATTGCAGTACATGGATTTCAATATGTTTTACAATCTCAATATCAGTTAAAAACAATATAACTCCAAAATGAACATTAAATCTAAAGATTGTGCTATTCTAGATCATTTCAGTTTGAATATTCCACTCTGTTGGAAGGTAAAACTCCTGGAGAATTTGTTACCCAACCAAAATGCCCAAGCGAACTGATAGAACTTGAAGAGCAGACAGTATGCTTGCCAACTGGAAGAAGCCTCCCGGCCGTTGAAATCAATTGAAGTGACAAACCATCCCACTTTTGTTCATCATAATTATAGAAATGACTATTTGGGAGTTCATCACATGTCGTCCCATAATCAAGAAATGATGAACCATCACACGTCTTGCAATGAGTCGAAAATGGTTAAAGGTTGATTGATTATTTGAGGTTCACAGGAATCATGGCTTGAGGAAGATTTTACCCATATATCCTCGCATATATTATCTTCCAAATCCAGATAAAATTGTTTCTGGAGTATCAACCAATGCTGTTACGACTGCAACCCAATGGGAAGCATTCAAAAATAGTAAAGAGTTAAGATATGAAAAAATCTTTGCTGCCAACATGACCTAGAAGCTTAAACATACTACCAGCCAAGTAATAAAGTGAAAATTCTTAATCCCCGTTGGTAACTATACATGCACAGCAAAATTTAAAATTAATTTCAATTCCCTTCAAGGACTGTCTTTCTATTTAGATAGAAATCGTGATTAGAATTATACAATTAGTAAATCCTTCAAACTCATTTGAGAATCTTGATTATGAACAATTATGATCTTTGCTCCTCTTTGTCAATTTTGCTCTACCACGATCTTTCCACACCACAACTGTAACGCCCCGAAAATTTAGAATAAAATTATTTGTTTTATAAATTTTATTTTATGATTTTTGAAAGTTGAGGGACTAAAATAAAGTATATTTTAAATATTTATGTCTTGAATGGGTCAAATATTTAACTTTTTATAGAGTGACCAAAAGCATATCAATATTGGGCTCATTTGGTAGCCCGCATTAAATAACGTAGATTGGGCTCGAGAGAAATGTAAGTTCAGATGAGTTAAGCCCAAGATATTTCAATTCAAAGAATCATGATTAATATGTATTATTTTATTTTGTAAAAAAGTATCTTTTTAGATAATTAGTAAAAGAAAATAATATTATATTAGATAATCACGTTTATAGGGAGATTAGCCATTCTTTTTCACTTTTGCACG
>CAIGRB010070123.1:18997-32469 GCA_903798255.1 Fraxinus quadrangulata | reverse complement strand
AAAAAATGGGAAAATTACTTCAAACCCTATCTCTAAAGTTTCAATTTGAAAAAATAAATCTTCATTGATAGTCTTAGAATAACTAATCACAAGGGGGTGAATTTGGTTTTAAAATATTTTCGAAAAATTAATCTAAATTCAAACAAGTAAATACTAGTTTGACTTATGGCACAATTCAATCATTTACTATACTTTCAGCGACTTACAAACGAGGAGTATCGATCCTTACACAATATTGAGCTTTATGAGGTTTTAATATGACCCACACTATTGAGCTTTACGGGACCTCAATATGACCTACACGGTGACTTATAATAAGGAGCACGTATCCTTATACTATTGACCTTTCACGAGACCTAAATACGATTCACAAATTTAGAGTAAATAATTTTACAATGAAAATTTTCTCTTAATAGATGATACAAATTAATTAAGGATTAAGAGAGGCTAACACTTCATTGAATAGCTATAAATAATAGCTCAAATGTTAAATGAAAAACTTTGATGTATATGATAATTAGAAATTTGATTCAATCAACAAAAACTTTTCAATGAGAAGATGAAGAAAAAATATATGCAATGTAAGTTCAAAAATCTTCTCAAAATATACATCTCTTTTAATGAATAATTGTAATAAATTAAGTATCAATAAAGAGATGAGAAACTTTGATGAATATGATGACTTTATAAATTTGATTCAATCAATTTAAGTTTTCAATATGAAGAAGTAGAAGAAATATATGCAATGTAAATTCAAAGACCTTCTTCAAAATACATCTCTTTTTTATGAGTAATAGAAATAAATTAAGTACAAAAAGAGAGATGAAATTTTTTGATAAAGATAATGATTAAAGAGTTTAAATCAATCAAAATTTTTGATATGAATAAATAAACGAAATGAATGTATATGTAAGTTTAAAGAAATTTATCAAACTTTGATGCTTTTGAAGAATGTTGTAATGAATGTAATAATTAGAGGTATTTATAGAGTAAAAAATTTGTAAGTTCTGATGACTCGTCCGGTTGATCGCCTTTTATTCGGATGACCAATATAACCATTTGTACAGTAAAAATCAGATGTCGGATTGGTCAAATATTGGATCATTGAAAACTTTTGGTCGGTCAATTGTCCGACAATTTCGATCTTTTAACGTTTTGGTCCTATTTGTTCTGATTTAAAGGTTTTGGAAGGCATAGACTTTTGGAAAGAATTTTTATTTAACTTTTCTAGATAAAATATATTTTCAAGTCCAAATATTATTTTTAAAAGTGATTTTTATATTTGATCAAATCATACCGTTATAATAATTTTTAATTTACAAAATTGTTTTTAATGTATAGAAAGATTTTGAGCTTAAGTATTCATTACCAAATATCAAAGTGTTAGTACCTTTACACTTTATCTAAGAAACAAGTCCTTGATCTTGTTTCGAAGTTGGCTCTTAAGTTCTTGAATGTGTGACTTTGATCTTGACATCTTTCTTGAGTCCGATTTGTAATGATGACTTTTGATATTTTGACGACTATCGAACAATTTTTCATAATATGTTTTGAAAAACTATAATCACTTAAATTCAATTTGTTAGTAAAAAAAAAAAAAAATTAACTTGTTTGTTATAATCAAAACCTTAGGGTTTTAATCAACCATAAGTCAACATTAATAATTTTTTTTTTCAATAATCAGGTTATAATTCATCTTTTAAATATTAATAATAATATTATAAAATAAAAATTAATCTACATATTTGTCACACCCCACACATATTCATCCTAACCCAATTTCATTTCCCGACCATAATCATCTTTCCGTATCTTTTTTCTGTCTCTATTATCTTCCTTCTCTCTATCACAAACCACCATCGATGATATAGTCGCCATCGACGATGAAGCTCACGATGTCTCCACTGAGCGACATCGCTCTGAAGCAACCAGTGTCTCTACGAAGTCGCTGCACAGCACTATGACCTAAGTGATGTGGCTGTGTAGAGGAGCCTCTGTCTTCAGTGTTGTTCAGCCTCCTTTAGTGTTAGTGTAAACGGGGCTTCAGTGTCTTCGTCGCTGGTATGTGATCTCCTTAGTTGTGCAGATTTGAGCGGTGGACTATAGGTGGTGTGTGGATCTATTGATCTACATGTTGTGGTGGTGGTGGTGGTGGTGGTGGTGCCAATGGTGTTACTGGTGGTGGTTAGGGTTTATTGAAAGTGTTAGAGGTGGTTGTGGTGGCGATGGTGGTGAACGTAGCGGCGTTAGGTGTGGGAGATAAAATGATAATTTGTGATCGAGACATAAGTTGTAACTTATTAATTCAATGATTTGTGACCTAGAAAATAGTTGTGACTAGTTAATTTGATAATTTGTGACAGATAATTAAGTTGTGACTCATTAATTTAATAATTTGTGATCGAGAAAATAGTTGTGACCAATTAATTTGATAATCTGTGACCGACAAAAAGTTGTAACCAATTAATTTGAGAAGTTGTGACTGATGATAAATAAATTGTAACCTATAAATTGTGTGATTTGTGACAAAAAAAAAGTCGTGATCAACTAATTCCAATATTCGTGATTGACCAAAAAGCTTCATCCTAAAAGTTTTTTGATTTGTGACTATTTTTGACCAATTCTGTGTTGATTGTGACTTGATCAAATATCGTCACAATTAAAATTGACCCGATTACAAATAAAGACACTGAAAATAAATTTGGTCATAGTTAGTCATAGATAACAAATGTTAGAGAATTAGTTACATACAGTTACAAATTAAACGATTACAAACAGTTATATTAAAGACAAATTTCATCATAGTTAGTCACATATAACATACTTTGTAAAAAAAAAAAAATGGTCACAATAACGCAGTTAGTCACAAATGTGGGGTAATTCCGTGGAGGTGGGTGTAATATCCAGAAAAAACGTTTTAAATTTTTTGAATTTTTTTTAAAGGTTGGGATGGGGTGGGTGGAGGTGATTCGGAGTGGGTGTAATCTCGAGAAAAGTTTTCAAATTTTGATTTTTTTTCTAGTGGAATGGAGTGGGATGGGATGGTTGGGTCCGCGTGGTAGTTGGGGTGTCCATGGGATATTATTAATTTGATGTGGGTGGGTAAAGTGGGGATACTATTAATTGGGTAGGAATAATTAATTCCAAATATATATATATAATTGGAATTAACACTTGAATTTTGGAACAATTTGATAATTTTTTTTTTTAATTTTGAAATATAATTCTTATACGTAGGAGTATGTATTGTTCTCATAAAAAAAATTTGAAACCTGATTTTTGAATTGAAGAGTTAAAATATGTGTGGGAGTAATTTCCACATTTATTTATCTAGTGGATCATTTGCACTACAAGGAATTGGATGAAGCATGTGTAAGATTAGTGGACAAATCTTTTTCAATGGCAAGAGGATTGGACCTAACAATTTTTAATTAATTTTAATGCATTTATTTATTTTTATTCCTTTACTTAATTATCATTTTAGCTAGGGTAAATTCGGTCCTTTGCAAGGTTAGGGCTTTATTATAGGTATTAGCATTTAAACTCTTATTCTACGTTTCTATTTCTTGGTTGATGACTGACTAAACATATTGAAATCGAGAGATTTTCATTTCTTTCCATCCAAGTCCGTATTTTGTTAAATTAACAATTTGTTGTTCAAGAATCAATTCTCGATATTCGCGTATGAATCCATAAATTTTAATTATCAAGTATTGGGTATTTTTACAAAAAAAGGAACAAATATTTGATGGTGTTCTCCATTGTCTTTCAAACTTTTTAAATATTTGTTTGATTTTGACATTTCTTTTCTGATTCAAGATGGAATATTATAGAATATCCTTTTGACTAGGCGAGTATTTGACTACGTTAATCATCTTTCATTTCGCTGCACAAAAATAATAATCAAAGATTGACAAATGGGGAGACAACCAAAAGCGGTGGTGATGGGTTGGGTTTGGATGTTTTTTCCTTTTCGGGTAGATTCAATTTGTGGTCACTATATTTTTGTCAAAATTTCAATTAGGTTACTATATTCTACTTTGTCTAAAAAGAAACTATGTTTTAGTTTGACTTCAATTTACATTACTATGTACAATTTTGAGGGTGTTTTATAATGCTTTTTCAATGCTTACAAACTATGAGCCTTACAGAATATGTAGATAATAGCTGATAGTGATTGTATGTCATATTAAGCCCTTATTTCGTGGCCATTATTTGGAAAAATTAAAGTTTCGAATACTGAACTTTTGGAGAATGTGTGATTATAAAGTAGGAAAATTTTTTGAATTTACATGCAAAATATTTTATTATATGAATGTGTGGTTGAAAATGAGTATGTGAAAAAAAAAGAATTTTAATTTAAAGGCCATTAAACATGGGCTAAATATGTAGATAAAGTATACGTTTGACTAACTTAAATTATAAATTTTGCGAACATTCATAAACCATCGCATGCACTAATGTAGCATACTTGTATAGTTACAAACACCCATTCTACTTAGATTTTACTAGAATGCCAACTCAGTTGTTAACTTCCTCCAACTCAATTGATTGCATACATGCATGTGTGTATAGAGAGGTAGGGTAAATGGCTATTGCACAAGTCGTCTTTTGTGAATGTTATCTATATTGACTTCTGCACATTTGGCTCAAATCTAAAGTGCCACCATTTGCTTGGTCGGGTGGAGAACAAGCACACTAGAAGAGAATATGTAGGAGAAAAGATCGACTTTAGTAACTTAAATAACAAAGTGGGGAGGGGAAGGTGAAAATTTTAATAAAAATTGTATTTTGTTACTGCTTAACACCTTCATGGTGTATGAAGTATTTACAAGTTGAGTTGGCATCAATGGGATGTCACGGAATTGGACTTAGTGGCGAAAATTGATATGAAATAAAAATATAGTGACCAATTGACAATAAAATAAATTATAATGACCTAATTGACATTAAGGTGAAAATATAACCACAAATGAAATTCAGCCTTTCTTTTTCCTACTTTCTTATCTTTTATTTATTAGTATGGTCAAAAGTAATCTTAATATCGTTTGGATCTCAATTTCTAAAATTCATTTTTCGCACATTTTTTACCGTATGATTTTCGAAAATCACAATATTTATCAACTTTTATCGAAATTAAATAAAAATCTGATTTTTAATTAAACAATTAAGAAATTTTGGAAATTAGTAATCACCAACCACACTCAACATAAACTGCACAAAAAAAAAATAATAAAAATATAAAAAAAATATAAAAAAAATATAAAAATAATAAACATGGAAAGGCAATATTTGACATTTGATTCCCTTTCCCTTCTCCATTCATCGATCTTACGTTACTTTTTGTTAACAATTTCACTCCCAAAATCCTCAATTTTCTCCCCAAAAAACTTCCACCGATACAATCTACTCTCGATGATCGCAAGTTCCCTCGATTTCGTAACTCTTTCCCACTCCCAATTCCCACTTCACTTAAATTTTCGTTAATTACTTGTAGTTAGACAATATCCAATGGAAATTTCAGGGCTTTGTACTTAGTTTGTATCAACTGGATTTTTTTATTTCGTTTCCCCCAAATTTGTAGTGGGTTTGACCTAATCAAAACAGTTCAGTAGGATTTTTTATTTTTTATTTTTTATTTTGGTTTTTGGGATTATTAATATTGATTGCGATGAAGATTGAACAACTGGATGAACCGATCGATAGTAGTGTTGATACCAATTGGAGTAATAACAGTGATGATGATCAAGAAAGAAGGCTGATCACAGTTCGGGTGGATGCCAAAAGAGCTCTAGTCGGAGCAGGGGCACGGATCTTGTTTTACCCGACCCTTTTGTATAACGTCTTTCGCAATAAGATCCAAGCTGAGTTCAGATGGTGGGATGAGATCGATCAGGTATAGGCATGCCACTAATTTGCTATTTTAGATAATTTACTGTATTCATAAGGGCTTCTCTGTTAGTTTCTTATTTCAGTGTTTGGGATTTTTTTTTAAAAAATGTTGTTTTCTCAATAAAAAAAAAAAAAAAAACAGGACTTTTGTTGTATTATACCCTAATTGTCAAACTCAATGGCATCCAATGCAGATGTCAAGTAAATTTAACATATCGTCTAACAAAGCTACCACTTGATCTATAATGTGAAAATGATCATTGTATTGTGGAATTATTTTTGGATCTTGCAAATAAGTCTAATCAAGTTGAGTTTATGGTGGATATTTGGATATGCTTCTTAATCTGGTTATAACCTTGTTTGCTGGACTATGTTATAGATGTGAGGAAAAGTTTGATTGCTTTTCCTTTCTACAATAAGTTATCCTCCTTTCTACAATAAGTTTTAATGAAGAATGGATTCTTAATATGTTGAATTGATTATTCGTATGCAGTTTCTCTTGTTGGGAGCTGTTCCATTTCCAAAGGATGTGCCTCGGCTGAAGCAGCTTGGAGTTGGAGGTGTGATTACTCTTAATGAGCCCTATGAAACTTTGGTATCAACATCTTTGTACCATGTAAGTGGTTATTAAATATTAGACATTGTTTTCTCTTCCTGGTGTTGGATATTATCAAGTATTAACTACAATTATTTTCCGGGTTAAAATTGAAAATTTTTGTCATCCCAAAATTTTGTGAATATATCGGATTCTGCTCTCTGTAAATCAATATTCTCTTGTTATGGTTCTCATAACATCGAGTTTTTACGCTATTGACGTTTATTGAATGTATGCAAAATGAAGTGTGAATGTGGTGCACAGTACATGGTGTATTTTTCCTAGATGACTGATTAATTTGGTTTCAGCTGAAGCTTCTTATCAGAATTATATTTTTATTTTTATTCACATCTCTACACTGTGGCTTCTGGCATCAACTTGTGATCTAAATCCATGCCTCTTGGGTGGATTCTTAGGAATGATCGGGCAGCATATATCTGAAAAGGCTGGTTTACTTTGGGAGTATTTTAATTTGCCTTCCAAACTCAATCTGTTAGATGGCGTGTTTTGACCTATTCCCAACTGATTAAGCTTTCTCAAGTTAATTTACTTTTGGCACACCACTCTATGTTTTAATCATGTTATTCTTATTTTTCTATTTCCAGGCATCTATAGCCATATAGCTATATCATTTTTGCTTACCTATATGTGTTGAAATGGTGAGTATTCCTCTGTAGATTTCATTCTCTACTTATCTTTATCTCGAAAAGTTAATTGAGTGGATAATAAATAATGATGATTATGTACCAATGGTTCATGTTGTAGTTGTGAATGTGGTGCTTTGGAGAAATGATATATTCTGCCATGACATATCCTGAGGATGTTGTCCAAAACAATTTAAAAGAACGTTATAAATAATTAAATACTTTTCTGTTCTAGTGATTGAAAAATGCCCTGCCCTGCCCCGCCTTGCCTTGAATTAGGAAGGGATTCCCCCTGTTTAGTTGGTGCCCCAGGTCCGGGACGGTTCGGGGGCATTTTACCATCCCTGTTCCCTTTGTGCTCTATGGACAGCACTTATTTAGACAATGAATGGTCCTCTTTGAGCATGTACGTTTGTTTCTTTGAACAACTGAATTTTTGTATATTTGAAAAAGCATTACATATTTAGCAATCAAAACAAATACAAAGGATCGATTTAGTTTCTTTTGTCACTTTACCCTCACGTCGTTATTTCTTTATTATTCCCAGGCTCATGAGATAGACCATCTAGTAATTCCAACTAGGGATTATCTCTTTGCTCCTTCATTTGCGGATATCAACCGAGCGGTAGATTTTATCCACGGTATGTGATCTTTGCCGATGTTTTCTTGTGTTATGCCCCTGTTTGACATCAATTAAATCGAAGCTCTTTTTTTCTCAAATTCATTTTCAACCACACATTCACACAATAACGTATTTTATACGTAAATCCAAAACTTTTTCCTACTTTTAACTACACATTCTCAAAAAGATAATTATTCCAAAACTCATTTTCCCCAAAAAAAAGACTAATTAAAATGGATGTCAAATAGGAGCTATATTTATAGAGTATGATGTTCTGGTACTTCATCTATAATTATTTGCTTTTCTTTATGGTTACAGAGAATTCTTGTAGCGGTCGAACAACATATGTCCACTGTAAAGCTGGTAGGGGACGGAGCACAACCATTGTGCTCTGCTATCTGGTTAGTTCTTTCTGTAAAAGTACTTTTTCTTTTATGCAGCATTTTTCACTATCATCTATTTTTGGTATAGCACAACTGGTGAACTGAGTTTATATGCAGGTTGAATACAAGAATATGAGCCCTGCTGCTGCGTTTGAATATGTTCGCTCTAGAAGACCGAGGATCCTATTAGCTCCTTCCCAATGGAAGGTGAGCATAGAAAAAGTCTACCCTGTTTCCAACTATAATTCTATTTAGGATCTTAATATCTAAATTCCAATCTGTTTGTTTACTGGATAAAGATTACTTTCCAATGTTTCTGATCATGACTGCTGCTGCTTTCCAGGCAGTACAAGAATATAAGCAGCAGCGGATGTTGTCACGTTTAATCTGTTCCTCGGGAGATGCTGTAATTATTACGAAAGCTGATCTGGAAGGGTATCCTAACCCTTGTAACGATGATTCTGGTAAGGCGCTTGCAATTGTGCCCAGAATGCCAAAGACTAGCCCCATGATGGCTAGGTTGTCCTGCCTCTTCGCAGCTCTAAAAGTTTCGGGTGGTTGTGGATCTGTCACAAGGCAGATGACAGAAGCACGCGCTTGCTAAATCCAACACTAACAATATGCTAGAATTGTTACAGAGGAGCATGATGCATGTTTATAGTTCCAAAGCCTTCTATGTTTTTATAAGGAACAATGACAGATGGAAATACTTTGAAGATTTCTTCAATGTTGTGTATATAAGTAGTTCTTTTTGTGTATATTTGTATGTGATCTTCTTGTTCACATACTGTGGGCTATCTGATCCTATAAGATTATGTAGACGGCTTTAAATTTTTAACCATTTCACCGTCCTTTTTGGTCGAGCAGTGCGCATCAAACAAGCGCATAGCACCAATCTAGGTGATAATTACTGGACATTAAATTATAGATTCATTTAAATGTAAAATCATATGATTCATTAATTGAATCATAAAGTGTAGTTATCTAGATTGATGATAGATAACATTATTTCTAATGAAATAATTGAAATAAAACTTTAGATATGCAATGAATAATTGAGAAAAAAGTTAGCTTAAAACAACTATTAATCGAGCAAATAATCTAATTTTATGAAAATTAATCACTTATTTACATTGGAACCTAATATTTCACGATGTAATCATACTGCAACTTTAATATTTTAGCAAAGACATTGATTTTCTGGTGAACTGGACAATACATCTTTGATGTAGCATTCGAGATAAAGCAGCAAATGGCCCTTTATTTTTTACTCTCTCAAAGATAAATTATACAAGTGTTAATTGGAGCGATTTTATATGTTTAGAACGTACTAATAAAATTTATATAATCTTGTAGTTACAACGATCAAATTATAAGAGTAGAGTTATACCATCTGAGCTAATGTCCATCTCGTTAATCCTTCTTTCATTATTTTTTGCTAGCGCAGTTGGGTCATCCTGAACTTGAATAAATAAATTAAGAAAAGTCGACTTAATTAGTAGTTAGAATATATCTTGCTTTTTAGAAACTAAAAACTTTCAAGAAGTCGAGAACTATAAGAAACAATATAACAGTTAAATGTAGATAAAAATTAATATATTCCTATATTCAGCTGATAATTATGTTTTCGTGACGGATATGAACGGAACGATATACCTTGAAATTATTTATTTTGAAAAAATAACTTATATTTTGTGATTGATGTGGTCAAAATAATTTATATTTTGAAAAATATCCTATATTGAAGAATCCAAAAAAGGTGGATTAGGCCATGTTATATTCCTCAATGCACTAACCAAACCCTTAATCCGATAATCCTCCTTAGTCCTTACTCTCCTTTTAAAAGCATCCAAAATCTTCCATAAAGTGAAAGAATTGAATAAAGACATCTCATTAATTCTTCTTTTTTATATTGCATGTGGAAAGTGACATTTCATTTTCTCCTCTTCTATATATGCACTCTCCCTTTGTACTGCCTTCATTTAATTTCTTTATTTTCCCACAATATTTATCCAAGCAAAATGACACAAATTGCCTTTTTCATTTAAAAATATTTTTTTTGGGGTTTGAAAAAAAAATTATTTTTTAATAAAACCAATCTACTTGGCAAGATTTGATAAATAAAGAATTAATCACTTTGGACACGTATGGCATATCCGTGGCATATTGTCTTTATCTTGGGTAGAAAAGTCTTTCGACCTATTTCAAGATCAACCTACTTCATCGAATCCATAAAACTACCTTTCACTTGCGGCTCAATGCACCCGAGACATTTTTTTTTACCAGCCCATAGACTCGATCGGCTCGAAGCAACTGGTGGGTCTACTACTTTGTCATGCAACCTCCAAGCCTCATGCATTCCATATATCTAGCTGCTCGAGTCAATGTATCATTTTAATCCGGTGACTTGGGAGATTTTGGTCGTTTTAAGATCTAAAGATTATTCTTGTCGCGTTTCTTAGCTGTAAAAAATATTTTTTGAAACTTTAATCCATACACAATATCTATCTACATGAAATCATCAACTGATTCCTTGTTGAGTTGAGGCGGCTTTATTCCCTTAAGAAACTTCTATGAAGCTGCTTTTATATATATTTATATATATATACACACACACACACACACACGTGCCATGAGAAAAAAAAACAATGCACGTCACCTCACTTTCTCTCTCTAGGAATGTCGAGCATATCTCTTCTCTTACATTATTATGCAGAAACATCAGGCATCTGGAATAGAATAAAGCAATAAAGGGGTTTCAATAGTAACGAAAAACAATATTATCGCTGTCTTAAATATCTCACGTACAGTTCTGTAGAGTGACAACAAGGATGCCTTATCTATCAACTTTTCGGATATCACCCCAAAAAAATAGCCTGGAATACAATCATGAAGTTGAAAGTTCAAGAAATTAACAGAGGTATACCATCAGAAAAACTTCCTTGACCAATTGCGAAGATCGAGAAAACGGCAGTAGCAGCTGAAAAATATTATTTTGTAAGAAAACAGTTAGTTTACAAGGTATGCTATTGTTTGCATGTAGCATTGAACCTGCTGCATGCATGTATCGATCTGTTTCCTATCACAGTAATATATTTCCCGAACATTAAACCGAGAAAACGAAAATTTCTAGGTTTGATAAATGTTACCTATGTGAATGTGAAAGCACAAACTTTTGATCATGTAACAATACCTTCTACTAATAGTTCTTCTTAGATGGCTTACACAAATAACAATACGAAAAGATAACATTATCAAATGATTCTCTTTTAAAGAGATCCCACAATATTTTATTTATTGATCATTGTTGTAGTAGACTTAAGATAAACATCCTTACTTTAGCGTTATAGGTCTATGCTTACGTCGTTAATTCATACGTACTGTTTTCTTTTACGATTCACGAATTTCTTTCACATTATCCTAGATTCAAATTCATGAAATTTGTCTTATGAGAGACTTAATTTGAATTTCATAGGACAAATGTTATGTGTTCAAATCCTAAGTAACATAAACGAAGTTTTGTGAGTAATAAGATGGAAACAAACTCTCCAGAACTAAACAAGAGTAACGGCAGTTCTAAGTTGCTATACTTAGGATATTAACCAATACAAAATTTCAGCGAACATGCTAACCAACTTATTGTTAACATGGAACAAATGTCATGAGTCTATACATCTTCATTTACACAAGGCTAGAGGTTAGTACTTATAGTCAATACTTTCTAAGATATTTAAGTGTTATCAATAATTCCACAATTATTACATCCAATTATTAAGCCCTGGTGGGATTAAAATCAAATTTTTAGTAAATTTTGATAAAAAATTAATAATACGTGTGGTTGAAAAAGTTGTGAGTTCCATGAAATGTGTGGTTAAATTAATTGTTGATTTTGACTTAGTTTAAAATCTGAATTTTAATTTCGACCCAACAAGAGCTAAATAGTATGACAAAAATGAACTATGATAGCAAAATTTCTAGTTAACTTAGAATTCAGAAGCCATTAAGGAAAATTTTATATTGTATTATCCTCAATATGAGGATAAATTAGGAATTTTATTTATTGGAACTCGTAACGTATAATACACCCTAAGGAGAAATCGATACGAAACGACACTTCTAAAGCTGATTCAATGAATACTGATAATTTGGAGAAAACCTCACAATATATTAATAATTGAAACAAATTAACTTAATAAACACCGAATATGTAGTTATATTTTAATAAAAACCTAGTAGAAAACTTAAAAAGAATTTGCAAAGTAGTCCTTCATCTCCTAATGAAATAATTAATAAGCCTTATTTAATTTAAATAATATCATGAAGATGAAGTCCCTCTCCATTGTCCTTGGTCTATGGTAAACCTAGCTACCTTGCGGTGTATGCCAACTCTTGTCAAAGCTCTATCCCTCTTCAGAAGACCCCATGTCCCAATAAACCAATCCTCAGATGCATTAGAAACTCAATTACACTAAAAAGAATTCATTTGTCGTAATCCAATAGTTGATTTTGGTGTGATTATTTCACGAAATGATGTCGTGAAAGCTTTTAAAATTCAGTGCATTTTCTATGACGGATCTCTCACGTTGTGCCTCCATTTATCCATTGTTTGGTAGGGACTAAGATCAAATTTTTAATAGATTTTGATAAAATTTGATGAAATGTGTGGTTCAAAAGTTGTGGATTAATTTAAATATGTAGTTAAAATTAATTATTGACTTTGATTTAAAATAAAATCTAGATTTTAATTTTTACGAAACTGGGACTTATTACGAGTGTCGTGGGTGGTGCCAACCTATATTAACACACGTGCGGTTCACATCAACCCACATTTCAGCCTAAGAACCATTTTCCAACAAAAACATGTAGAAATATAAATGAAGAATATAGTTTTCTTAGGCATTTTATTGAGTTCCTTCTCATCAAGAAAAAGAAAAGTGGATTCGGTCTAATTCTTAAACCAGCAGAGCCACTTTACTATTGAAAGCCATTAAAGATTTTCTCCAAATCTCAAAAGAAGTGTGACAGTGAACATCATACAATTTAAAAATTAAATTATATGAATACAAGCACATTTCTATAAGGCAAACCATTCTAATTGCCCCTTGTATTCCACTACTCAAAATATACAAAGTCTTATAATTTCTTTGCAGTATTTGACCAGTATTTACTTGTAAAATCCAGTAAAACAAATTGTACAAAGAACCCAAAAAAGAACAAAATAATAAGAATTATAAGCATAAAGATAATATAGTAATCATCATGGTGATGATTTTCATGCAGGATGAATACTTGCTTTAAGTCTTTGTTCCTTGTTATATTTGAGCAGCCTTTCTTGG
>CAIGRB010070117.1:0-52237 GCA_903798255.1 Fraxinus quadrangulata | reverse complement strand
TTCAATTTCAATTAATTTATGTTGAGATTGGTTTAACATTTATTAAATTCTTCATAGATCCAGTCATGCTTCTTCTATCGAATGATTGAACTATTTGTTGAATATCAATCTCAATTTTACTTTATTGGTGAATTGATTACTGCCTTATACTTGATATATATGGTTGATTCTTGATCTTATTCCAAATAAAAAGAGTGGGAAAGTGTTATTGGAAGTTTAGATTTTAGAATTACAATTGAATTAAATTGATTTGTGACGTTATATCTCCCGATTAGAGAGTTGGGATGAAGGCATCTAATTGAGTTATAAGAATAAATAATTGATGAGATTGATCAAATCCAATTCAGGGAATTTCGATGCTTCGCTACCCCAAACATTGATTCTAATTTCATTATTTCAAATATTGAATTCTTAATTTTATTCGAACAATAAATTCTACTTTACAAACGAGAGAACATCAATCCTTTTTAATCCTTTGAGCATTTCTTCCACCTCCCTGTGGAATTGACACTACAAAGTTGTGCTACAACTACCGTGTATCCTTTGGGAATAATCAAATTTTGGCTTCGTTATCGGGGAAAGGTACAAAAGACCAAATGATCAACTGAAAATGGTGATATCGTTCATTTATTACTCTTTAGTTAATTTAATTTTCTTATTTGTTATTTTTTATTCTCATATAGTTAGTTTTCGTGTTTTATGAGCAGGGATCGGGGCGAGCAAAAAAGCTCTACCAAAGGACCTTTTCCAGTGTTTGAATAACTTTATAACCCTATCTTTGATACTGCATCTATTGACATGAATACTATACTACACAACACTATGACTGATCGTGAACATGACGATGTGCCTTATAGGACTTTACATAATTATCTTCACCTCACACGCACGTCCACACAATTATGCATCATATTTTCGCCTAATATGCCACATATGGAACTTAAATTGGGAATGATTCAACTTCTTCTCACTTTTCATGGACTAGAAAATGAAAATCCATACTTGCATATTAGGAAATTTGAGGAAGTGGTCGCAACGTTCCACAATCAATATGGTACAACAGATGCAATCAGGCTAAAATTTTTCCCATTTTCACTTAAAGAACAAGCTAAAAGCTGGCTGCATTCGTTGAGACCACAGTCGAATGGCACTTGGACTGAATTGACTCAAGCATTCTTTAATAAATACTTTCCCCACCATAAAACTAGTGCCCTTAAGAAGCGAATCTCATCATTAACTCAAAATGACCTTAAATTGATTGAATTATGCAGGAAGATAAATTAAAACCTAAAGCTTGAACAAATCATCAGACATCTCAAGCTTTAGTACTTTTACTTTTGAAGTAATATGAGACATCTCTATGATGTACTCCCGAATGTTTCCTTACCCTTATATTTTAGTGAAACTAAGTTCGTAGAAAGCGTACTATTTTAGGTCTTATCGCTTTTCACAAAGCGTTTTTAAATTTAATCAAAAAATTTCTTGGCAATAATTATCTTGTCGGACACAGCCCCCTATATGATTATGGAATTCCACGTTTCATGCTCATAAGACTCATGCGATTTGAAAAATCCCACATTAAAGTCCATTTTTTCATTAGCAAAAATTTTATTTGTAAGTGTAGTTGGTTGTTCACTCCTTAACGTAAAGTCTAAGTCCATCTATCCCAAGAACGATCAGAACATTGTCTTTTCAATCCTTAAAGTTGGTTCCATTGAGCACATGAATTGAGTTGATAGTAGCAGATATTGTAGAAGTAGAAGAATTAACAGAATAGAGAACAATACACACCCTCCACCTGCCATTAGCCTTCTTGACAAGGACAACGTTGGCGAGCCAATCTGGATATTAAACCTACTTAATGAACTGAGCATTGACGACTTTATTGATCTCCTCGCGTATTACCTCCCGTCTTTCTGGTGCAAATTGCATCTTCCTTTGCTTTACTAGCTTAGCCCCCGATCTTACGTTGAGTTTATAAACCACCACATTAGGGTCTATCCCCAACATGTCTTCAACCTTCTATGCGAAAACATCAAGGTTGTGGGATAGACAATTGATGAGTTCATCCTTGAGAACGGGTATTAAGATTCTGACTAATAGTTATTTTTTTTGTTGTGCTCGAGCTCGACCTCTACCCAATAATCTTCCACCGGAGCAAGTCTCTCCTGGTGCTCGAGCTCGAGCTTAGGTGTAGATAATTGCATGATATCAGTGCTCAAACCTTGAACGCTAGTAACATAACACATCCTTGTTGCTGTCTGATCTCCTCACACAATTCCAATGCCACGACTTCTTGGAAACTTCATAGTAAGGTGAAAGGTAGATACTATGGCCCTAATCTTGTTCAGTAGTGGTCTTCTGAGGATGGCGTTGTATGCCACGGAGGTTCGAACCACATGGAAATGTGTAATCTCTATTACCTGCCTCTGGTCCGAGCCCAAAGTAAGGGAAATGTCGACAACTCTTTTTTGGATGATTGTTCCATCCCCAATTCCTTGGAGCGGGGTCTTGACCATCTTGAGTTGGTTCGTGAAAATACCCATCTTTGTGTAGGCATCATGGGACAATACATTGGATGCACTTCTGTTGTCCACCAATATCCATTTGTCTTTAAAATTGGCTATAATATCCAAAGGAAATGTCCTCCGTGTTGTTGAGAGTGTTTTGTTGAGCCGAACTGTGTTGTCGAGCGTATTGCTTACGTCCATTATTTGAATCTCCTTCCGATGATATTCCACCAACTATGATGTTGATTGTACCAGCCGTGGGTTTGTCACCTCCTCCTGACTCTGGGGTCCTCTTTTTATTGTGGTCGTTCCTGGAACGTTTATCGTGCCTGATATATGTCTTCAAAAATACTCTTTTAATTAGTGCATCAATCTCCCGTTGTAACGTTATGCACTCATTCGTTGTATGCCCGTGATCCCTATGGTAATTACAGTATTTGCTCTCATCCCTGGTCTCCGAGGGAGATCGTAACCTAGAAGGCCATTTAAACTCTTTCATATCTCTGATCTCCATCAGTATGTTGGTCCTAGAGGTTAATGTGAATAGCTTAGGTGGTACTTCCTGCTTCTACTTTCCTCGAGCATGATCTTGTCGTAAGTTCGGCTCATGTGGCCTCTTAAGTTGGGGCTTCTTAGAGCTCGTGCTAGCTTTCACTGCCTCCTCCATGTTGATGTACTTTTCTCCTCGAGTGAGGAGTTCAGTCACTGACTTTGGTGGTATCTTGGATAAGGACATCATGAAGCCCTCACACCTTACTGCATATGTTAGGGCCGAAATTGTTGCTGTAATGTGAAGGTTGGGTGTCTGTAACCTCTCTTTGTTGAATCTTGTCATGAAGCTACGTAAGGTCTCATTCGGATGACCTGTAGGTTCAGACGTTTGTGTACACATTGAGGTGGTTGATGGGGTTAGTGGTCCCACCGTACTTCTTTATGCGGTGGAATTTGAACATATCGGGAAGTGGATAGGGAAGAACCTCTAGCGTGAACGGTGTGTTAGGTGTAAACCTAATCGTTCCCGGGTATTCTGCAGTAGTTCAGGCGTAATCTCATCTTGTATGATCCGAGTGAGTTCGCTTGAGTCTATGGTAACCAATCTCGAGGTCGAGGCTACTGAAGGTATGCCCGAGGCCCCAGATCCACCATTGTCATGGACATCACGAGGATCCCAAGCTCAAGCAACAACCACGAAACCCTTTTGTTGAGCAGAGGTAGGTACTTGCGCTAGTGCCGGAGCCAGAGAAGTATTTCTTTAACTTAGTAGCTAAGTCAACATTGCCACTTGCTGACGGAGTTCTTCGAATGCTCCAGCGGTAACCATTGCTGGTTGAGAATCTAGTATCGCTAATGACTCTTCTTGATGGATTGGGTACTTCACGACAGGAGGATGGTTTGGAACGGATGAGCTCGTCGAAGAAAGACCCGAATGTGTATTCACCATAGCTTTTGGTAGCATTTCGTCGGAGGAAGACCCGAATGTGTATTCACCATGGCTTTTGGTAGCGTTTCCCTCAGACGGCGCCAATGATGCTACCAAAAATTGCACCTGATGAATTCCGAGCTTGACAACTAATAATGAGTACGAACGTGATCTTTCGGTACCTGAAACAAAGGAGTCGAGGTATGTCCATGTTGCCCCTCCGATTTTTAAGAGTGAGAAAGAGAGAGAAAAGAAAAGACTTGAGTGTTGAAAATTGAATGTAAAAACGTACCTGAATAATGATCAATGATTTCATATTTATAGAGATAAGTAGTGTATTCCTAGTAGGATTTGGCTTCAGAGTTCTAATTGTGATAAGTGTTGGACCACAATCAGAAGTCTAATCCTACATTAACTGCAGTATTTTTCAGGATAAACCCCTTCCGAACTTGTGATCTTAGATGGAGGTATTTCAATAGACTTTGGATTCCTGGAATGTTGAATCAGTCCACGCCTGTGGAATCCTTTTGAGTTTGGCTAAGGAAAATGCCTAAGCATTCAACAATAATGAAAACCCGAGAACACATCTCGAGGACTCCACCACCGTGTCACCATAAGTCATATTTATAGTCCTCAAGATACTCGAGGACTATAGCATACCTGATCACATTTGGTCCCAATTTAGTGTATACCACTCCTCGAGACTACGAGCTCGGGCTAACAATAAAGGCCCATATCAGGGAGTAACACACTTAAGTTTTTGAGCTCCTTCACAATAATTTTCCACCTAGAAAATTGATGATGAGTCCCAGAAAAACCTGAGCAATCGAATGTTTAATGTCTTTGTCCTGATCGACTATTATTGACATAGGGCAGTGCCCGAACATTGCCCTGAGCCAAGCTTGAAAGATCCACGTAAATGACTTATCAGGTTCATCTGCAACTCTCATGTTTGTCGTATCAAACAAAATAGCATCACCAAACTGAGTGCAGGAAAATCTAGATCGGGCATCAGCTCAGAAAATATTCATGCCTTTACCATCCCGAATTTCCATTGCATAAAAGAAACCTATATCCTCAGCTTGCCAAGACTGAAAATACACAAGAAGCATACCATACCAATCACTTCCTATGTTACTTTCTCACACTCTTTTGACAAGATAGAGACAACCATTTGTCTCAACTAAATTCAAATTTTCCAACGCACTAATTCCTTCCTCTTTAAATTGATTTGATGCAACGTTCACTCTTTTACTGGGATCGTCCGGAGTATCAAAATCACGAGCATGTTCCTTTTGAAGACGATCCACCATCCAACTTCCTGATTCTTATCTTTGTATTCTCATGTGTGCTCCACAACCTACTCTTGAAGGGTGTTGACGCCCTTCCCTTTGAACATACAAATCTTCGCAAAATAATTGGCCAATCATGTTTAGAGCGGAATAACTGACCTATCCTGACTATGATCCCTGTATTAGCCTCGCACATGGAGTAAAATTTTATGCTCCATTGAAATCACCAACTCATGCTTCCTATTAATTTCTTCCATTATTTGTTCCATCCAACCATACTTAATACATACTACTTTCAGCGTTTGATCAAATGATTTGAAGGACACAAACAAATCACGTAGCTGCTCTGATACCATTTGTGATGATCGAGCTGTTCTTTAATCAAAACCAACTGAAATTAACTAAAATCAGCTTCACTTTAACTCGCAAATTCGTAAATGATCAGTTGGGAGTTCATACCCAAACTGTAATTACATTAACTGGAAGAACTTGAACAGAACAACAGATAAGATAGAGAAGAAGGAAGGGAGAATTCAGAGAATTGGGGAAGAAGAAAGGGGAATCCGAGACAAAGATTTAGAGAGAAAAGAGGGGGGATTTTGTTTTGCAACAACTATTTTTAACTGCATTTCCTTCCTCCATGTGCTTAATTTATAGTTAGACACAGAACTTTCTAGAATGCATGGGCTGTTGGTGAGTTGAGTGGAGTGAGTTTGGATGGGAGCCATGACACCTTAAAACCCTTAGGTGGTCCATCTTTCACAATCTCCGGCCTAGGCTTCTCCTGCTTGCCCACAAAACTCGTCCCGAGGTACCGCAGCCCGAAACAGTTAGTATTCACTGGAGAAATTAACGTAGACACTGGAGACAGCAAATGAGAAGAAGAAATCACAAGTTGACCCGCTTTGTCCTTGTGGACGAAGCGATATTAAGTTGGGTTCAAGATCCGACCTTGCTTGATATGGTGGTGTCACAGAACAAACAGCAGAACCCTTTTTCCTTGTTTTCTTACTGCTCGATCGATTGTTTCACAGGAATCGAAATGAGCTTCAGAGTCGGCCGACACAAAGCAAGTATATGGCCATCGATTCGTGATTTCGATTGAAATTAGAAGATTGAGTTCAAGATTAGAGGTGTTGAAACTGGAAAAAGCTGAGAGAAGTCTAAAAACAGTGGTGGTGTGCACTTTTGGACGAATGAGCTTAGTTTGAGACGACTGTCGTGCCGGCATTGGATGGGTAGCAGTGGAGGCCGTCCGCTGGGTGATGGTGGTTTTGTTTTGGTTTTGTAAGGGTTTTAGATGGGAGTTGGGGAAGGAGGAGATTGGTGGGTGGTTATGGCTTTTATTTATTTTATTTAATTATTATGATTTGTTTTTGGGTAATTATTATTACCTAATATTAAAAGCACCACAATTTCAAATATTTTTCTTATTTACTTAAATAACCCCAAATAACATTACATAATTAGAATTTTAATATACTTTTTAATAAAATAAATTATTGTTCCACCACAAACATGCTTAAATGTTTTTCTTGAACATCCTATAGCCATCCATTTCCTTTTTAATTAATTCTACTCTCTATATTTTCTTATGTGTTGTTAGACCTCGCGCGTGCACACACACATAAAGCAGTAGTTAAGAGTGAAATCTAAAAAAATTCAATGTATAGAACTCAGTAAATTTCAAGGTTTGTAATTTCTTCACTTTGCTCACCAATGATGGCTATTTCCCATGGAATAATCCTACAAAGAAATTAGAAAAAGTCATAACTTGTATAGCATACGCAAATACAAGAAAATTTAAGATTATACTACTCGACCCCACCCTCGACCCCCCACCCCAAGTCTTTTTTTATTATTAAAAAAAAAAAAGATATGGTCTTAATTGGGGGTGTTAATTGATGAACATGATTGTGCATATATATAGCTGCAGTAGTTTTACATGCATAAGGCACTTAAAATTGTGGATGAAAAATAAAAATGAAAAATAAAAATGGTGGTAGAGAAAAAATGAGAAGGGGCATGAATGTGGTGTACTATATCTTTTTTTCTTAACTTGACTAGGGTTATATTCGTAAATTACTTGTAGTGTGTTCATTAAAAATATGTTTTAATCGGGGTGTATCTATAATGTGGTGTAACGAGCAACAAATGTGGGGGGTAATATATCTACCTTTTGTTTTTTGTGAAAAAATGTAAATTACCATTTTACCTTTTTAAAAATTTAGTCAATATATATCAAAATTCAATATTTTAGTCAACTAACAGTAAAATTGATAGAAACTATCCATTTTTCCTTCTGGTACGACTGTGGGTGACACAAGTTAAAAGTTTTATAAAAATTGATAGATAAAGAAGGATTTGTGACCTTGGATGCATTCTCCTTATAATTTATGGCTTTAGCTTGTGGACAAAAAAGTTGGGTTGTAGCCCATTGATATATGTCTCTTGTTTTGGCCATGGAGATAATGGATTAGGTTTCGAATTTTTATTATATTTCTTCGAAAAATTGGTATAATCAGTTCTTAGCCTTTAGCAAGCATGGAAAAATCGTCCCCAACCTTGAAAATTGGATTTTTCAATCCTCAGCCTCGCTTTCATTTTCATATTAGTATTATATTTCCTCACTCTAGATGCGCATACTATTTTTTGATGGGTAAAGTTGACAATACTTTGTTTTATTTATATTTTTATGCACAGCTAATCAAAAGTTGATTATTTTATGTTTCTCACCAAATTTTAGGAACAAAATATGTAGTTTTATTTTCTTCTTTATATACTGTTGTGTATGTCAACTATTGCTATTTCATTGATCGTTGATTACGACAGCATCAACGATCGCCACAGGCTCCCTAATCCAAAAAACTTGGCTCTGCCACTTCATGGAACCACCTAACAATTTAAAATTTTCTTTTAATAAGAGACCTAATAGATTATGGCGTGTTCAAACTTCGTAGCAAGAATCCGATAAATTTGGCACATTTCACGTTTGGATGGAACACCAAAAATTTCAGATGCAGCCGAAAGTTGGAGACCTAGTAGATTATGATCTATTCGATCAATTGTAGTGAGAATCTAAGTATTTTGGCATTGTCATTTACCAAGGCATCATGGGGATCTTGTTCGATTGATCCATAGTCGCCTGATGCTTGTTTATCAACTTGGCCGATCAATTTACTTTTCCTCAATTGCTATCTATGCTTCAATGATATAATGGTAATAGTTATTGGGCGGCGTGTCTTCTATATTTATATTGATATCTACACGTTGATATATCTATTTTCTTGACTAGATAACGTTAAAAATTCGAAGTATATAACTAGACTCTTTTTTTAGGTACATTTTTTAAGTGAAAAGTGATTTTTTAAAGAAAATATTTGATTGAAAAATTAGAATTTTTTTTTTTTTTGAATTATATAGAATGTGTAGTTGAAAATTGTTAGGTTTTTAGTGTTAGCAATTTTGTAGACAAAATGACTAATTTGTAACGTATTGTAAAATTCAAGGACCTAGGGTATAATTTGTACAAATTGAATTATGAGGTCTAGGGTTCGAGCATGAAAAGATGAGAAACATGGCGTTGCATTCTCGCTAGCTTCTCGCCCCGTTGGAGCTCGAGCGGCAAAAGCAGATTGTCTGAGCCCTCGCTTGAACGACGGGTCGATCCAGAAAATCCTATTTTACTATTTGAAATATTTTTTTCGACATATTCAACCTAATTATCATCTCCTATAAATACCCAAACATATGCACCAAAATCAAGGTGGTGGTTCATTGTGCTTCTTTGCTATTATCTATTTTCTCTTAATTTTATACAAACCACAGAATTGGAGAAAACATCAAATCCATTGAATTCATAACACATACTTCCTAAACACTTTTGAGAAGGCACTTTCTTAGTTGAACTTCAGAGGTTGTTGGAGATTGAGAAAGGTTGGACTACAATGGTAGGAAGAGCATAAGGCCTTGGAGCAGGTTCTTGGAGTTCCACTTGGAAGAGATAATTGCAGAAGATCTTGGAGCAGACCTTAGAGTTAGCAGAAAATAGATCGGGAAGTCTAGTAGAGTTGGCTGGATAGCATCTGACTATAACTCACTCTATATTGTCTATAGTGGAGGTAATTGACTTGGTCCCGAATGTTTTATCCAGTTAGGTTTCTCTGTCATCAATATTGTGTTACTTACTACTTTTCTTATTACTGAGGTAATTCAACATGGATAATTGGACTTGTATACTTAATCATTTAGAAACAAATAAAATTAATTTATTACTTTTGATTGATAATTCCGCACTTATGGTCAAAACTAAAAATGGTTCAGTAACAACCATTTGGTAACTTAAAAACCGTTAAGTTGGTAATCTATGAACTGTTAAGTCAGTGCGAAACCCAATTTTTTAATTAGTATCAGAGCCCGAATTTGTTCCTTGACTCATATTATGTAGATGAGTAATTCATTATCAATCCCGCTATATTTTGATGGTAGTAATTACACCTACTGGAATGTTAGGATGAGAGCTTTTTTAAAATTCCTGGATGAGTGTATTTGACTTAGTGTTGTGAATGGTTGGGTTGCACCTAGTTCTACGGTTAATAATAAAGTAATCCCCACTCTCATTGCTAATTGGATTAGAACGAACTTAGATGAGTTTAACTGAAATAGTAAAGTCTTACATGCCCTATTTATGACAGTATCCCCATCAGAGTTTAGGGGAGTGTCAATGTGTGAGGTAGCCAAAGAGGTTTGAGATATCCTACAAACCACACATGAGGGAACTCAAACGGTTAAGATCTTTAAATTGCAGATGTTAACCACTAGGTTTGAAGAAATTCGGATGAAGGAAGATGAAACTTTTGATGATTTTTATGCGAGCTTAAATAATATAATAAATTCTAGTTTTAACCTAGATGAGAGAATCTCGAAGCCTAAGATAGTCAGAAAAATTATTAGATCCCTATATGAAAGGTTTAAACCTAAAGTCACGACAATAGAAGAGAGAGGAGAGTAAGGACTTAGATTCCATTAAAATTGAAGAGTTTGTTGGATCTCTCCAAACTTATGAACTTATATTAGCTAAACCCACAAACGATAAGTCATTGCATTTAAATACTATGAGGAATAGTCATATAGAGTCCTCGGATTCAGATTCTCCTTAGCTCACTTTGTTAAAAAAATTCGAAAAATGTTTAGGAATAAAAAGAAACCTAAAGAAAGACAACAAGGTGATTCCAGTTAGTCTAGAAGGAGATCTCAATTTGTGAGATATCATAATTGTCGATGTTTTGGCTACCTTAGGAGTAAGTACCTTAACAGTAGGAGAAATTTGGATAAGACTATGAATGCTACTCTCACTGATGATGAGCCTAACTCGAAAAATCAGAGTAAGAAATCCACTCGTGAGGAAAGTGAAAATATAATGCATTTATTGCTAGAATTAGAAATGAATATGATAATAGGAGTAAGAAGGCTGATAACATAAGTAGTGGTAAGAATTCAGAAAAAGATTTTCATGAGATTATAACAAAAAATAAAGCCTTAAGTACGAGAGTTACGGAACTTGAGGCGGAAAACGAAAAACTTGTAGTATACTTGTAGTGTACATTCAGAAATCTGCCTCAACCTTGAGTAAGTTGAAATCCATTAATGAATCTTAGATACTCAGGTTAGAAATCTGACTAATTAGCTTGAGAAGACCTTTAAAAGAGCTAATGAGCTGACAATTGAAAAGGAAACTTTAGAAATCGAGGTTTAAAATATTCTGAACGGCCTAAAGCATTCCAAGTCTCAACTTTTTGTATTTTCTAGTGGTTCTATAAAACTAGATAACATTCTAAGAATGGGCAAGCCTGCTGGTAATAAGGAAGCCCTAGGATATAATAAAAATGATCATAATGTTGCTAGTACGTCCAAGACCACATTTGTCCCTGGTATTGATCATCTAAAATATGTGCCTAACTCTGAACCTAAGAATAAGGGATGTGTTGGACAGATGCCTACTAGACAGCATAGGACAAGCTAACCTAAGAATAGATATCAACGACTATATACTTTTGGCCCTAAGTTTATCCCTACTTGTTTTCATTGCGGTGAGTTATGACACATAAAGTCTACGTATCGTCATTTTCTGAACAAAAATAGAAATCAAAACTTAAATAGACATAAGAATCAGGATTATGTTAGTCAGATTGACTTCCTTACTAATCCGTAAGTAAATTGACCAAGTTAATGACACAGATAACCGAAAATATTCCTATCACTAGGCAAATTTGGGTGAAGAAAAGTGATCTGAAATTTTTTGAAATAGATCACGGTTATCTTGAAGGCAAGAGCATTTGCATACCGAATTAATTAAGTATTTTCGGTGCATGCTTGTACTTTATCATTGTGTGACATTGATTTATGCATGCATCATATTTGTTTGTATGTTTTCCGGGTGGAAAACTTATGCATATTGTTTTTGTGTGTTTGACATTCTTTTTGTGTGTTTGGTGCATTCATGCTTTAAAATTTAAAAAAATGGAAATTTGAAAAATAAAAATGTGGAAAATTGTTTTTAAATCATAATATATAATGTACGTGAATTTTTTTGTTGTGATCAAGCATGAGTTTAATCGATGAGCTATAACATAATTTTCGTGGTTGGCTTAGTTTATTATAGAATATTTAGTATAGGTGTTTTCATGTACCATCTACACTGCACATATTATAATATTGTTAGTGGGATTGAATCACGTGTGTGAGATTTGTGATGGCAATCACATGTTAGTAAAATGACTTTGAACAAGAATTGACCTTATTTATTAAATATAAACTCATGTTTATCCTCGATAATAAAAAGCTCAATATCTTATGTTCTTCTTAGGAGCCTATTTGACTCGAGCAATTAAGCTTGCGGGGTTTCTTATAACCTGGTATCTATGATTAACCGACTTGACATAACCGGCCTAAACTTCGCTACAGAAGTCATTTTAGTCGCTTAATGGAGAAGAACATGCACTTAAAATGTGAAAAATAATAATGAGCTCCAAATATTCAATGATGGCAAAATAAAATATGTTCAAAGTCAAGGGGAGAAAAGAAAATATCGATACAAAATAAGCTTCTATTTAAAGGTCATAATGCACTTTAAATGGTTTGACTTTCCTAAGTAGAGGAAAACACTTATTGACAGTGATGTTTAGCATGCTATTTCTCGCAAAATTAAAGTTTGGAGTCTTGCTTACAATTGATCGGGGACACTTTACGCACATCGATGACTTATACAATTTACTCCATGTTAACTAAAACTAATTATATAGAAATAAAAATCAGGATTGTATTGGTTAGATTCACTTCCTTAATAATCAGGTAAGTAAATTGACCAAGTCAATGACACCGATGACCAAAAATATTTCAGTCACTAAGCAAGTTTGGGTGAAGAAAAGTGATCTAAAAAATTTGAAATAGATTACGGTGCTCTTAAAGGTAAGATCATTTTCATACCTAACTGATTAGGTATTTTTGCTGCATGCTTGTACTTTATCATTGTGTGACATTGATTTATGCATGCATCGTATTTGTTTGTTTGTTTTCCAGGTAGAAAACTTATGCATATATTTTTTTTATTTTTTGTGTTTTTCACATTATTTTTGTGTGTTTGGTACATTCATGCTTTTAAATAAAAACAAAATAAAAATGGATGCAAGATTTCTCATAACCTGGTGCCTATGGTTAACTGACTTGAGTAAACCGACTTAAAGCTAGCTACATGGGTTATTTTAGTCGCTTAATGGAGAAGAGCATGCACTTAAGATGTGAAAAATAATAATGAGCTTCAAATATTCAATGATGTCAAAATAAAATATGTTTAAAGTTAAGGGGAGAAAAGAAAATATCAATACAAAATGAGCTTCTATTTAAATGTCATAATGCGCTTTAAATGATTTGACTTTCATAAGTAGATGAATACAGTTAATGTCAGTGATGTTTAGCATGTCATTTCTCATAAAATTAAAGTTTGGAGTCCTGCTTACAATTGATCGATGACACTTTACATACATGAATCAGTTATACAATTTACTCCATGTTAACTTGAACTAAATATGTGGGAAGGTTTATTGTACATTGCTTATACTTGTGCATGCTAACAACAACATTTTTGAGTTATGATATGTTAAAGTTAAAAAAAAGGGGAAAGTAAAGCTTTTTGTGATGTTTTTAATTATTGGTCCCTTCGTCATTTGTAACAAAAATGAGAGAGTAAAGTAAATTAAATGAAGTAAATATTGTGAATGAGAGAATTTTATATTTTAAAAATTTTTGAAGTAAAGTAAATGTTGTGAATGGGAGAATTTTATATTTTTGAAAATTTTGTTGGTAAAGTAGATTGATATGAGAAAATCAGATCGATCAGCTCACCAACAATCCTGCAAAACTTGATATCAGTAGAACATGAAAGAAGGATTGTTAAAGATCTTAAGTTGGCACCGATGTTGTGTCGACTGAAGACCTCCGATGATCAAATTACTAAGCTTGTCAAGAATTACATGAGTGATAGATGGAAAGTAGAAGAAATAATTTAGAGTAGAGTATATCACAATACCTGGATGCAATACTGAGCATTAAATTTATAGGGATAGACGAGGATTCTCCGAGATTTTGGATAGAGCTAAATTTGACATGATCCATTCAGTTGAGATATCCGGACCATATATAGATAACTCGCATCTGATTTGTTCAAATGATAGAATGATATATCTTAACTTCTTGATGATACAATATCAGAGGTTTTGAATTGACCCATAGGTCTTAGATCGTGACTCAGGTCGGTTGGCATTAACGGGTTGGGCCAAAGGTGGCAAGACTGAGCATTAAATTTATAGGAATGGGATAACCGTCTATACGAGATTGACGGGATAGACGGGATTCCCCGAGATTTTGGATAGAGCTAATTTTAACATGATCCAGATATCCAAACCGTATATAGATAACTCACATCTGATTTGTTCAAATCATAGCATGGTATATCTTAACTTCTCGACGATAGAATATCAAAGGTTTTGAATTGACCTGTAGGTCTTCGATCGTGACTCAGGTCCGTTGGCGTTAACGGGTTGTGCCAAAGGTAGCATGTTTGTAAAGTGGGCCTCGTTTCATGACTTGGGCGACTTGGTCCACTGGAATAATTATTACTACTACAATTTGTCCTCCACTCTTTAATTTGAGTTCTACTCGAATTAAAAAAAATATTCAGGCTCAAGGCTTATCAGACCCTTGGTTGAAAGTGCTCTCTAGTCTTAGGACGCACTAGTTGACTGTATATTTTAGGGTGGTAATATGATTTGTTGTGGTCATGGAGACTGTTCGGCCATTAAAAATATCACTGGAGATCTATACGCTTATCGAGTCGTGCCGTATACCTGGAAGATTTTTGTTCGACTCACCGAGCCATGAAATTTTTAAAATTGATTTTCGACTAAAACCCGTTTGATTTTTTTTATATACCGCATGACTTTGAAGTCGTTCAACCTAGTTTGAAAAATTATCGTATATCTTGTTAAGCTGTAAGAATTGTAGTACTGATTTTTGCTTGAAAGTCGTTAGATTTACGGTCTTGTATGACTCGGAAGTCGTTCGATTTTTTTGATTCTGTACGGCTTCGAGACAGCACGCCATACTTAGGAGGATTACCGCATGACTTTCCAAGCCATGTGATAACTTTTTTTCTTATATATATATATTTGACCGTATGGATCGGAAGCCGTACATCTTGATGCCTTGTGGTAGTGAACACCACGAAAGTGGCAGGCACCAAAGTGCATGCATGCACAAAGCAAGCAAATTACCCTTAATATACTCCCATTTTTCTATATGTGTGTGTGTGTTTTACATAATAGTTGATCCGTCTAGATCTTGTGGTATACCTCTCTTGGAGCACTAGTCCGACCAATAAATGTGTCCATCTAATGGGTGAATACACATATTTTGTTGAAGGTTTTGGAAAAATTTAGTCATTTCTCCACTTCATTTAGCGCATCACTTTCACAATTTGAAGGTTTCATTCTTCACTTCTCACGTGGCTTGAGTAGACTTTAAGGAATTTCAAAGATTTTGGTGAGTTTTTCCTTTTCTTCAAGTTCTTACTTTATTCTTAATGTTCCTGAGATTTCTTCAAGTATTTTCCCAAGTTCATCGGTGGTTGCATTGGATTTAATTCTCTGTTTCTGAAGTTTAATCCATCACAGAGTGAAATCGTTTCTAAACAATATAAAAAAAGGAAGACCCCTAAGATCAACATGAGTAAATAGCAAATATTCAACAAGGTGAAGTAGAATTTCCCATAGTACAAAATGATCCAACTTTACCTAAAAAATGGAGGTTTGTCCCCTCTCACTCAAAAGAGCTTATTATTGGTGATCCATCTAAATGTATTACTACTTGAGCTTCTACTACAAATCATTTTACTAGTTGTACATTTATTTCTCAAATTGAACCAAAGATTTTTAAAGAATCAGAGTTTGATATATTTTGAATTCTAGCTATGCAATTAGAACTAAGTCAATATGAAAGAAATCATGTTTGAGATTTAGTCATTAGACCAAATGATCAAATCATTATCTGTAATAAGTGGGCTTTCAGAAATAAACAAGATGAAAATGGAATAATTATACATGACAAGGCTAGATTAGTGGCTCGAAGGTAACAATCAAGAAGAAGGCATCAATTTTGGGGAAACTTTTGCACCGATTGCTAGATTAGAATCTATTCACATGTTTCTTGCATTTGCTTACCATAAAGTATTCACTCTTTATCAAATGGATGTTAAAAGTGTATTTCTAAATGGCTATATTCAAGAAGAAGTGAGCAACCTCCGGTTTTAAAGATCACAAATATTCGGATTATATTTTTAAACTTAAAAAGGCTCTTTATGGTTTAAAGTAAGCTCCTAGAGCTTGGTACGAAAGATAGCAAATTTCTACTTTCAAATGATTTTTCAATGGGGAAAGCGGATACAACCCATCAAAACAAAAAAAGAATGATATGATTACCGTTCACATTTATGTTGACGGTTTTATTTTTGGTGCAACTAATATTTCTCTATGTGAAGAATTTTCTAAATGTATGAGCAATGAGTTTGAAATGAGTATGATGGGAGAATTTAAATTCTTTCTTGGACTCCAAATTAGACAAACTAATGATGGAATATTCATTAGTCAAAATAATCACATATTGGACATGTTCAAGATGTTTGAAATGAAAACCTTGAAGCCAATGAACATGATGAGCTCATCCATAAAATTGGACAAAGATGATAAAGGTACTTCCATTAATGTTACAAAATATCGAAGTATGATCGGATCCATTCTTTACCTAATTGCAAGTAGACCTGATATTATGTTTACTATGTGTTTATGTGCTAGATTCAAATCCTAAATAATCACACCTCAGTGCCATAAAAAGAATTTTTCGATATCATAGTGGAACTAGAACTTTAGGTCTTTGGTATCCAAAGGGCACTCATCTTGATTTACTTAGTTATTCGAATGTCGATTGGACCAATTGCACAATTGATCGCAAGAGCACTAGCAAAACATGTCATTTTCTAAGCTTTGTACTTGTGTCTTGGTCTAGTATGAAACAAATTTTGTTCCATTATCTACCGCAGAAGACAAATATATCTTGGCCACTAATTGTGCACAAACATTATGGATGAAACAAACTCTTAGTGATTATCACTTATCATTTGACCATATACCTATTATGTGTGATAATACGAGCACTACTATCAAAAAATTCCATCTTGCATTCTCGAACGAAACATATTGAAATTAGACACCACTTTTTTCGAGATCATGCAAAAAAGGTAAGATATTGTATTAGAATTTATAGACACCGAAAATCAATTGGCCGACATTTTTACTAAATCTCTTGCTTTTGATAGATTTTCACATATTCAAAGAGGTTTTGGGTTTCTAGATGAAATTTAAATATGTGGCTAATGTGTCTATTTGTTGTTAAAATTGTTGATTTTATGTTATTTCATGACTAAGCTCGAATTTTTATGATGCAAACGTCCAGATGATGAACTGGACCATAGTTATAAAATCCGACCTGGCCCGCTCTGACCAGAAAATTGGCAGCCTAGACCCTTGAATGGGTTAATTTGATAGAAATGTGCTTGAATCGGTTGACCGGTATCTTACAAAATTTTTGGGTCCAAGGGAATTGAACCTTGGATCTTTAAGAAAAAATAAAGAATTCCTCACCACTTGAACTAAAGTACTATTGTAATACTTGTGTACAATAACTTATATCTATCTAATTAATCATTTGTAACTTTTATAAAAATATTCTTTTAAAAAACTTTGGTTCAACCTTTTACATTATTTTATAGACTTAAATAATTAGTGAAAAATAAATTAAAATTTTTTAATGCCCCTAAAAAAATTTTATACTTCATATTTTTTGTAAGTTTTTATGCAATGACCTGCCGGTTGAACCATCGGGTCACCAATTGAATAGCTAACACATTGACCTGCTGCATTGTCCAGGTCTATGTTTGGGTCGAGTTTGACAACTATGAACTGGACAATCATGTGGACTTTCAGATCAAGTTGTCAGGATTGATAGAAATTTGGGACATTTCATGCGGATGTCCAAGTTTGTGAAGCGGATGTCCGGATCTACGAATTTCCAGTTTTTAATCACGATTCAAGATCCATTATTTCTCATTTTCTTTCTTCTCTTTCCTCTCCACTACGTGCATCCACCTCCTATTTACCCATTTTTACTCTCAATTCATCATTTTACTCAAATCCAAAATCCCACATTCTTTTCCTCTAATTTTATCAAAATCCCTTATTTTCTCTTACGCAAACCTCCAATACTCACACTTTTGAAAATCTTCAAACTCTGGGTCCGATTTTTATCATCTTTTTATCTTCATTTCTATTTCTCATCATGTCTAGTCGACGAGGAAAGCGTATGAAGTCTAGATTAAGGACGGATCCTCCTTCACCACCATCCTTCGACGAAGAACCTGGATTGCCGGCAAACCCTTTCAAAAAATTACCGATTATAATAGTTAAGAATGTTGACTTTGCCAACTTTACCATTGAAGCTGCCGCATTTCACATAGAAGAATACTTTGAACACATGGGTTGGGTGTCAATAGCCGCTTTAGAGGAACACGCATATGCCGTCTAATGAAGGACTTTTACCAAAAAAAAAATGGTGATCACTTCTAGATCGGATAGAATTTCATGTCTATTTAAAAACACCCGCATTACCATTGTAACACTCTCAAATTTAGATACCTAGATTTGGAAATATTATCATTTAACTTTCTCTGAAAATCATAAATGCAGGAAATGATTAAATTTTTCTTCGATATAATAAATGTCAATGACTTAGTATTTTAAGATTATTTGTGCTTAATAAAGTATAGAACAATTAAATTGAATGTTAACTTTAAATACAAAAAATGAATTCAATATTTAAATATGATAGTATTGAGTCTGTGTCACCATAAGTCGTCATCTCAAATCATTTTGCGTTCATCATCTGAAAATGGGAAGGGATAACGTGGGACGAGCTAACGTTCATCATGTGACTCATGTTGATGATATGTATATGAATTACTTTAAAATAAAAAGTATTTTTCATTACGTATCCCCTTTTCTTTAATTTCTTTAAAAACTTAAATTGTTGTCTTTAACTCACTTGGTGTATCGTCTAGCCAATCAGAATGTAGTGGACAATTATTATTTGGAACTCGTTCGAATCTAATTGGTAGTATCGCAAAGCAGTTACCATTAACATTATCATTGAAAATTGATCAGGTGCGCCTGTCCCCGTGCCCAATTTCCCACTTACACATATCATGACATTGACATACACCTCGTAACAATACATTCGGGGTACATATCTTTAAAAACTTTCCTTGACTCATTGACATTTACAAACGTTTATTCTTTAAAGTTTCATGTATACTTATGGTTGCATTGACGTGCATAAAACTGAAAACATAATAATCAAATATCATGTTAACATAAGGATAAATAAGATAGCATATTTATACATTTAACCTTTTGACATACATGTTATAATGTACGTATGAATACAATGAGAGGTTTACTTACCTGAAATGCTTAACAATTTACTTTTAGCATAGAAGATATAGATGTTTGTAGCGGTCCACAAAATGAACTTGCCTAAGAGTACTAAATGATTACCATTTAATAAGGAATCCTTACATACTTACTCAATTTTAACCATTTAGACATATTCTTAAATATCAAACTCCTCCCCTCACTTTACCTATTTATTTGTAACTCATGGATATACAATTATATATTTAACAATATATTACATAAATGGATCAAATAAACCAAACATGTTATAACATAGATATTTTGAGAAACTCTTAAAATACATTAAATATTTGTGGCATAAACACAATTTAAAGAAAAATGAGTAATACTGTTGGAATTATGACATTTTACTTGTCACTTAACTAGTGTATTTTGGTTTGTATTTAGTTAGACAATAGTTTGGTTTATATCTAACTAATGAAGTGATATAAAGTATAGTCTAGCAAAGTATTGTGGGCTGTCAAGTATAATTTTGTGTAAGGAAGTAGTAAGGTAGTGTAAGAGTTGATAGAATAGTTGGTAGGATGTCTTGTAGTGTCTATCAAGTTGGCTATTTATAGAGCCATGCTATGTAAAAATATGAAGGAAATATAGAAGAAAAACGTTCTCAAAATGTAGTCCTCAAAGCACCTTCATCCTCTGATCTGTTTATTGTAGAACAGCAGAGATTTTGTATGTTTATATATGTTTTATGCTTTGAGAATCCGGTTACTTTGATAACCAGGAAATGATAATCCAAACTCCTTCATACAAAGTTTGAAGGGCTCTCTCAAAAGAGCGTTGGACCTCTAAAAAACCCAACAATGACAAATCACACAGCCCCTCTGGACACATCCCAACTGGTAAAGAATGAAGCTCTTCAATGTTGGCAGATCAAAGATCGCGGGTTCGAATCATGAGAGATCTTGGAAGGCAGACTCTTTCCTGAAAGACATGATTTATCTTGGAAGGTAGAAGTTCTCCTGAAAGACAAGATGCAACATGTGTCTGACTCGTTCGACACTTTGACAGTTCAGTTGGGGGGATCTGAATCCTGGCCAGTTTGGGGTACATCCCGTTATTTACCTGGTTTGTGTGATGAGAGGCCGGATCTCTCTCAAAATGGAATCTATTCCAAACATATATGCCATGGTTCCTTACTTCGACAGGGTACAAATATCTAAATTTGATATTTTTAGATACTTTTTCAGACCTATTGCCGATACTAAGTAGCAGTCAAAAATTTGTATCCATTTTTCATGATATTATGCATGGATCAGGTATATCATGGCGAATTCTTCAGAAAAAATTGTGTCTTCCACAATGGAATCTGATAAGTGAGATTTCGAGTAAGTGTTTACATAGTCTTCTTCTGTCCGAAGAAATGATTCATCGAAATAATGAGTCACCATTGATATCGACACATCTGAGATCGCCAAATGTTCGGGAGTTCCTCTATTCAATCCTTTTCCTTCTTCTTGTTGCTGGATATCTCGTTCGTACACATCTTCTCTTTGTTTCCCGGGCCTCTAGTGAGTTACAGACAGAGTTCAAAAAGGTCAAATCNAAAAAAAAAAAAAAATTAACAAATCACACAATTTTATCTCTTTAAGAAAAATAGAGAGAGTTAATATTTGAACAATAAAGTTTGTAGAAAATACGAGAAATTAAATCATATTTTAAATTGGAGCATGTAAGTGGTGAAAATAGGATTATGTGCTAAGGTTCTTCTACTTCCTCATTTAACATTAACCGTATAATATAAATCAATAAATTTTGAACATACATTATTAATTATCCTAATAGATTATATAAGCACATACAAGATAGAATGTCTCCATGTTCTAAATATTATTAACAGTTAATTTGTATAAATCTCAACTTATAAAATCATATCAATTGAATCTCAACAATTTACAGCAGACGTGTACATAGTCACGTGTCATTTTTAAATTTCTTTTTCTTTATATGTAATACATGGATATTTGACGCTAAATTATGAAGATAAGTATTTCATATCAAGAATGATAAAGAACGCCTCTTTGAACCCAATAGATCTCCAAAAAGCCAATATGTAATATAACAATTATAATTTATAGACAATTAATTATAAGCATTTATATTTATCACTAAGCAAATCATAAATTAGAATAAAACAAATACAGAATGCTAACCTCAAAATTAATGAAAAGCATGAAGAAAGGTGTGGTGTAGGAGTGAAGTTTAGGAAAAATAATTTAGCTATAGAAAGGTCAAAACAATAAAGTAGTGATTGGGAGGGAATGAATTGGACGATTTTGATTCTGGGAATGCCAATTTGTAATTCATTATGCAATGTGGATTTTAAATTAGTAAAATCTTGACTTCCATTCTTAGATAAATAAAATATGATAATTTGCTAATAAAATTACGAGAATGAAGTATGTGATGTTAGAAAATCCTACCCCCTTAAAATAAATTTGCCCTCGAAATTAAAATTTACCAAATCAATAAGGTCTTGGCTATAACACCTCGAAAAGACCCAATAGTTGTTAATCTTGAATTTTGGACCTTTGTGTAAGATGTTTAAAGTTAGGGGACCAAATTGATGACTTTCCACAGTCCTAGGTGCAATTTAGGAACTTGTTGTTTTTAGGTCAAGAAAATATAACGGAAAATAACTCAGTTTGTATTTTTATATAGATTTATGTATGGGCATGATTTTGATGGAGAATACGTAAACAATATTTATGTGAAAGATGAATTAAGAAGTCCTTGGTCACTATTACCGCATATATGCCACTCCATTCATGGTAAATGAGAGATTCAAAAAATAATTATAGAAAAATGCTAAATTTCCTTCTAAGCGTGTGTGTTTTTATTAATTTTTTTAATTAAGTAAAAGTTAAAGTTAATTAAGGAAAAGATTATGGGAATTAGCATAAGTTTTGTTTCTAATTAAAAATAAATTTAAGGAAATTGACATCGATTAAGAAGAATTGTCTTTATATATATATATATATTACGATTTATTGATTTAATTCATATAATTACCATAATTGCATGAGTCTAAATATGTATAGTTATAACTAATTATGATTGATAGATTTAATTTATATAATTAGTATAACTAATTACCTTACTTAGTGTAAAATTATAGAGACACCATTGTGACACTTTTGGTACCCCTAACTGCACCTATAAATACCACACCTAAATCACACACACAAATTATCACTTTGTTGAAAAAGTTTAATTTTCCTAAATGCACCTATTATAGTCATCTTCTTAAATCTGAGCTTATCGTCTATTCTATTTAAGATTTGGATGCATGCAAGTGGAGTGATTCCTTGGTTGTTCGTGATCCAAGTGTTCGATGATCTTAACATTGAGTTGCATAAACGCTTAAGCATATTAAATATGGCTGTGTACTATATCAAATTCTAACAAAAACAAAAAGTACCAAAAAAATTTAAATTCACCGTCTGCATAAAAATTTAGCACATGACAAACACATTATTTATTTACTTATTTATAAAACTTTCACAATAAGTTAGTACAATAGAATAAAATATTTAATAATTCAATTGAAAATTCGTATACCATATATACATATATGAATCTTCTGTCGAAAATAAACACACTTAAAAATATTAAGAGAACTAAATATAACAACATTAGAAGGTTTTTAAGACAATTAAACTTGTATTATTCTAAAGATTCAATATTTAACTGGATATAGCAAATATTGTCTAAAACTTGAAAAAAAAAAATTGTTTCTAAGATATATATAATTAAGAAGAAGTACATAATTCCATTTTACAATATTTTTAGAAATAATTTCACTGATGAGAATAAATTTCAAACTTTAAGTAATAGCGAAATTCTTTTCATGTTAAAGTGATTTGTTGGAAAAAATAAAAGAAAGAACATACTAAACGACAGTGAAAAATAGATGTTTAAAGATAAACATATTAAAATAGAATAGACGATTCTTTTTTTTTTTTAATTCATCTTTCACCACTTGGAATGTGTGACCATAAAGAAAAGTTAAAGGAGATCTAAAGGCTTAAACATTGGCATTGGCAACATTTCCATAATTCTTCTATAATCAATTATGACCAAATTAATGCAATTAATATTAAATCGAAAGTTAAAGGATATTTTCCACTTTTAAGTATTAATTAATAATTACACAATTTTTTTCTCATTTAAACTATAATTATTAATTACCTTCCAAAATAATTAAGACAATTGAAAAATTAAGTTTTGTCAATTAAAAATACATGAACAAATCAATATTTAATAAATAAAAATAATTACTTAAATTCATTTTGAAAATAGACTATCTATTTATCATTCATATAACATGGAATATTATAAGTATATAGAATCCAGTCAATTGCCACTATTTATCAATTAACAAACAACAACAACAATAATAATAATAATAACCACGTATTTAGATTAATACAAGACATGCATGCATCACAAGAAAATGACTATTTATCAATTGGACACTTGACATAGTCGGGGATCATCTTTGAGCCATCCATATAATTTATAACAAACTAGATTGTTGAACAAGTTATGAATTTAAATAAATATACAGCATTTTTTAATGTACTTATAAATTAAATAAATTATATGACATCTTAGGTCATATGATTTAAAATTTTTTATATAATGTGGAACACCAAGAATATCATCTCGAAATACATCTTAATAATCTTGAATAAGTGAGACTTGCACCATAGAGGGACTTGTCCTTATAGTATCAAAAACTTATGAGTCTGCATGGCTATAATAATAGAGACGGCTATAATAATAGAGACAGAAAGTTTGACTAATAAATACACATGTGGCTATATTATCATAGGGTCCATCAGAGGTGGAGCCAACCTGTTGAAATAGGGGGGTCCCAGAGTTAAAGGGGGCTGGGGGCCCACAGGGGTTCTAGGGCAGTACCTCAAATTTTTTATTTTTTTTGAAACATTATCTGTTAAAATGGGGGAAGCTAAAACTTTGTGATGGAGAAAGGAAACAAATAAACATAAATTAATGTACATTACTAACTAAAAAATCAAGAAACGTATAAAAGAAAGTACTAATATTTAATTAACAAAATCATACCTTATTGCAAGCGTTCCTTTCGAGTTCTCATACTTTGATAACGTTGTATAACTACATCATCATCAATCGTGTCGAATATATCCATCTCAATATACACAAGCAAGCTATCATTTAACCATTTATTATTCATTCGATTGTCCAATCGATTCTTGACATAATTCATTACAGAAAATACTCTCTCTACCGTAGAAGTAGCAACTGGAAGAATTACTATCAATGTCAAAAGCTTGTATACTAATGGGTATACTTCATTTTTTTTGTCACAACCAACTTTTGTGCAAGTTCACCAAGGTTTTGTAGTCCTCCAAAATCTTCATTAGTACACATATCAATGATGTATGTGTCAATTTTATCATCAAGTTCCATCATGGTTGATCCTTGAAAATCTTTCGGATAAAATGTACACATGCGAATTAATTTGCTCATATCAAAAGCTGCAAATGAATTACATGAACACAAACAGGCTACACAAAGAAGTAAGTTAGTATTCACCTCAAAAAACCAATTATTCAACTCTTGAAGTTGGATATGACAGAATAAAATAAATCCACACGGATGTTATGCATATTTGATGCCAAAGTTTCCTACAAGCGATGGGTCAGTTGTAGTGGCTCCTATTCGTCGCAGCCTGCAAGAAAAAAAGGGAAGAGAAGAATCCCTGCACCACAGGAAGAGAAGAGGAAACGGGAGTCGGGACGGAAATGCTTGGATTTGAATTGGTATGGACGTAGAGTTTAAGTTTTTTATTCATTTGAGGACAAAATGGTAAATGCAAAAAATGAAAAAAAAATTGTCAAAAAATTTAGAGGGGGAGGGGGAGGTCCGGGTCCAGTGATATCATTCGATCATATAATTGAATGCATCTCTTGCATACTCACTTTCAACATTACTAAACTTACATTGCTAATACATAAACTATACATCAATGAATGGTAATCAATTAAAGCACAATAAAAATGATTGTGAGAGGGCCCTTGTGGCGAAACATAGTACATTTTTCTTCAAAAAACTATATATCAATGTACTATGTTTCGCCACAAGGTCCTCTCACAATCATTTTTATTGTGCTTTAATTGATTATCATTCATTGATGTATAGTTTATGTATTAGCAATGTAAGTTTAGTAATGTTGAAAGTGAGTATGCAAGAGATGCATTTAAAAAAGTCTAGAGAATTGATTTATAACTCTGCACTCTGATACCAAGCTATAACACCCCCAAATTTGGATGCCTAGATTTGGAGATATTATCATTTCACTTTATCTTAAAATCATAAATGCAGAAAATAATTAAATTTTTCTTTGACAATATAAATATCAGTTACTATATATATATTTTTTAAAATTGTGCTTAGTAAAATGTAGAATAATTAAATCAAATGTTAACTTTAATTGTAAAAAACGAATTCAACATTTAAATATGATAGTACTGAGTCTGTGTCACCACAAGTCATCATCTTGAATTATCTTGCCTTTATCATCTGAAAATGAAAGGAACAACGTGGAATTAGTTAACGCTCAGTAAGCAAACCTCATGCATATGATTTGCAACGAAAACATCAACGAAAATTTCACAATAACTATGAAGTCACAATGAAATTCAGTTTAACTCCTCCCCTAATCAAACCTGACATTGTCCTCAATGGCTGGACATGTCTACCAAAGAAGAAAGCAGGAAAGGATTCGCCTGGATAACGAAGTCAAGCATCATAGAACACGAAAAAGGGTTAACCTGAGATGTGCTCTATGGAAAAATAAATGAGTTAAGGGAAAATAATCCTAGAAGAAATCAACTGGAAGTGGAGGGAAAAAATGCAGAAAAGAAAAATAAAGATAACACACATCAGTGAGATTAAGGATGATAAACAGGGTTTGCAAGAGGAATCTCTTCTACTACATGTACCTGTTTCTCAAAAGCTATTTTGAGACACTGATCATTAACTTTAAAAACTTGACCATCCCTACGACCTTCAATTTCTACTGCCCCATTTTCAAGAACTCGTTTTACCACAAAACGGCATGTCCATCTAGACCAAAGTTTTCGTGAGTTCTTGTGAAGTCTAGAATCATATAAATATACTTGGTCATTAGGCTCAAACATTTTCCTAAGAATATGTTTATTGTGAAACTCTTTCATTTTAGCCTTATAGATTTTAGAGTTCTCATGAGCATCGTTTCTTAACTCCTCCAACTCGGTCAATTGGAATTTTTTAAGCTTACCCACCTCTCCTAGGTCAAAATTAAAATGCTTGATGGCCCAATAAGCACGATGCTCAAGTTCTATGAGTAGGTGGCAAGGCTTTCCAAAAACAAGCCCATAAGGTGACATACCTGAGGGAGTTTTGAAAGCAATACGGTAGGCCCAATGCACATTATCTAGTCATAGAGACCAATCTTTGCGATTAAGATTTACCATTTACTCTATGATTTGCTTAATTTCCCTATTGACAAGTTGGAAAACTTATGCATTACCCCATGCTTTTTCATCAATGCATCGAATGAACGGTAGCAAAAGTGTGTCCCAACCACTAATGATAGCACGTCGTGTATTAAAACGAGACAACACATTTTGTTTGGGAAATTTGATTGCCGTCTTATTATCATTGTACCTACAAGTAGTAGCCTCTACCCATTTTGACACATAATCTACTGCAACGATAATGTATTGGTATCCAAAAGGAGGAAAATGTCTCATAAAATCAATACCCCAACAATAAAAAAATTCTATCACTAAGATTGGGTCTAAGGGCATCATATTACGACAAGACAATGCTCCTAACTTTTAACACCTTTCGCAAGAGCGATAATAGATGTTTACATCTTTAAAGAAGGTGAGCCAATAAAATCCACACTGCAAAATGTTTACAGCGAGGGTTTTCCATTGAAAAATGCCCCACACAGGCTTGGGTATGGAAAAATTTGAGGACACTTAGTATCTCTTCATCAAGTATAGATCACCTCATAATCTGGTTACGACAGTATTTAAAGAGATATGGATCATTCCAATAGAATTTACTTACCTCAACCATGAACTTTCTCTTATCTTGCACTCCCCAATATTGTGGGAGTTTACCAACAGCCAAGTAGTTAACAATGTGAGAAAACCAAGGGAAAGAAGAAATAGACAATGACTGCTCATTTGGAAAATCTTTCTTAATTGGCATGTGGTTAGTGGTGTCCTCAAATATGAGTCTCGAGAAGTGGTCAGCACTACTTTCTCAATTCCCATTTTTTATCTTTGATGGTGATGTCAAATTCCTACAAAAGTAAAATCCGCGTATTAATCGTGTTTTAGCATCCTTCTTTGTGAGAAGGTACTTAATGGGAGCATGATCTATAAAGATTGTAATAGAAGATCCAATTAAGTAAGCGAGAAACTTATCCAAAGCAAAAAACAATGGCTAGTAATTCATTTTCCATGGTTGAATAATTCATTTGAACACTATTTAGAGTTATACTAGCATAGTAAATGACATGGGGCTTCCCTTCACTGTCCAAGAACGACACTATAGCATAATCGTAGGTATCGCACATAATCTCAAGAGGCGCCCAATCAGGTGGCTGTATTATGGGTGTTCAAGTAAGCTTGCCAATCACCATTTCAAATTTATCATGACATGCTTGTGTCCACTGGAATGGAACATCTTTAGCTTAAAGGTTACATAGCGGTCTAGATATGACAAAAAAATTATGTATGAACCTCCTATAAAAACCTGCATGGCCAAGAGAAGATCTAATATCCTTTACGATCCTAGGTATAGTTAACCTAGAAATTAATTCAATCTTATACTGATGAACCTCTATTCCCTTGGAAGAAATAATATGCCCTAAGACAATACCTAGAGTTACATGAAGTGATAGTTTTCCCTATTCAAAATTAGTCCCCTTTCCTCACAATAGGTTAACACTCTTTTTAAATTCAATAAGCATGCATCGAAATAAGTTTCAAAATTAGTCAAGTCACCCATAAAAACTTTCATGCAATTCTCAACCTTGTCACTAAAAATGCTCATCATACATCTTTGAAATAAAGCAGGAGCATTACATAGCCCAAATAGCATCCTACGAAATGCATAGGTACTAAAAGGGCAATTAAAAGTGGTCTTTTCCTGGTCTTCTAAAGCTATTTCAATTTGATAATAACCAGAATGACTATCTAAGGAACAATAAAAAGGGTGTCCAGCCACACACTCGAGAATTTGGTCCATAAAAGGGAGAGGGAAATGGTCTTTGCGAGTGACATCATTTAACTTTCTATAATCAATGAACATGTGCCACCTGGTCACTTTTTTGGTAGGGAAATTTCACCTACTTCATTTTTCAATGCTATGATTCCCGACCCTTTGGGAATCTTGAGTAGGGCTAACCCATTTTATTGTCAGCAATTAGGTAAATGATATCCGCATGTAACAATTTTACCACTTCATCACTTCTTTCATGCTAGGGTTTAGCTACATTGAGGGTCTCTGCGAGGGTTAGTGACATGATCTGTCCCAAGTCACCCTAATGGACTTGATACGTGTCGTGTGTCAATGATATATACCAGCTAAGTGTTGGACCTACCATCAAGGAAACTGTGACCCGTTCTAACTGTGAATCACTTTAATAAAAATTTTGACAGAGTTTTCCCTGTAATATGGACTAAAACCACCTGAACAATAACCAATAATCTCAAACCAGTACATATAATTTTAAAATAGGGTACATGAGCCCCTTCGAACTCAAACTATTCAAAATATAATACTGAAAAATCGACCTTTACAACTATTTTACAAACAAAAGTCCCAAAGGCATTCAAAACACCCATTATGTAGTGAGCCAAAAAGAAATATGAACTGAGTAAGTTGACAAAATGAATCATACAATTTAAGATAATGAGTGGCTCAACTCGGTAGATCAACGAGCTCCAATACTGCTCAACTCAGCTACTATCTGATAAGAAAAGATGTGACAAAAATATATGAGCTTGTAACTCTGTGAATGGATATTTTACAAATAAGTATATTTTTCTTCCATTTATGCATGATTTTTTAGAAATTCTTATTCTTTTGAAACTTTGAGAAATTTTGAAAATCTGACAATACTTTCAAAAACTTGAAAATGATAGCATCATAAAATTCCTTTTCTTCATTCTAAACAAATAACTATAAAGTATAACGAATATAATTATTCTGATGTCTACAAAAATCTCTGAAATATTTCGTCGTTCAATACTATAAGCTGAAAACAGAGTAATCTGAATTTTATAATTGGAAATTCAATAAGCTATAGAAATACTGAAATATCACACTAAAAAGGTATCCTGNTCTGAATTCTATAGTTGGAAAGCCAATAAGCTGTAGAAATACTGAAATATCACACCAAAAAGGTACCCTGAATAACCTTGTATCGATTAGTACCGATATACAGGCAAAGCTATTCGATTCTAAAATTTTGAAATTTTGGTGATACGCATGCAGAGTTATAATCTGGTCATACACTATGGAAACATATTCACAATAGTTCAGAGCGGGTAAAATCACCATAACTGATCATACACCTTGGAAACACATTCACACTAGTGCATTCGGATAAAATAACCATATGAAGTCATACACTGTGTTTCACACCAGTGCACACTAGGGTACCTGGATACTTTCCGGTGGTTTTTAAAATGACTACAGATATGCTCAAACATATAATATAAATATAATATGCTAGAGAAATTATTTAAATGAACTGAATTGAACTTTGAAAGAACTAACTATAAAATCCGTTTGATTATGGAAATCATGCTGTCAAATCAAATATATAAAGTATTTCACTTTTTGTTATGATATAAATTTAATAAATAATTATTTCTAAAAAATAAGTTTTTCCACTCACAGAAAACAAGTTACGGACTATGACGATCGGTAAACTTTCCCAATTTCTTTGTCACCATCTTAAATACCATATAAAATAACCAATTCATAAACATAACCTTCATTCCAACATAAATGCAATTCCTTCTTCAAACCTAGTGAAAAACTAGCAACCATAAATCAATTCACATAACTTTAATATTCTAACTTATTATTCATTCTTTCAAACAAGTATTCCACCAACATAAATATTCCACCAAACATATTTCATTCAAGAATCCAAATAAAAATTCTAGGATTTGCCCAAAAATAAAAATTCCTTACCTTGTTGTAAATGGAAGGTAATCACTAAAAATACTTGGACTAACAATGGTATATCTTCAACTTAATCTGAAATTTAAACCAATAAATTAAAACCATTATTCATTTATCTCAAGAAGAAATGGATGAATCAAACCCAAATTGAGGAAAATGACAGTTACTCCCTCTTTCCATTCCATTTCTTCTTCTTTCTTCTCCTTTTTCCTTATCTTCTTTCTCTTCTCCTTTCTCGATTTCTCTTGAAGCTTCCCTCTCTGCCGGTTTCTGTCTTCAGCTCGTATGTGTGTAAAAATGGGATAAGAAATGGGTCTAGAATATGCTAATTATTGGGCCATTAAGTGGTAATTGCAAATGAAGTCCCCAACCTATCATATGATGTATAAGTAAATCCTTAGCTATAAATCTCATCCATCTTAAACCCAAAGAAAATAATTTATTTCAATTAAGTCCCTATTTGACGTTGACTTTAACAATTCAACAATTGACTTTAACTATATAAAATGGATTGTAACAGCTAGTACCTTCTTTTAAGTGAATCCTATGTGAGCAAATTAAGGGGTTGATGTCCTTTACGTGAGCTATGGTCTAACCTAATGCATATTTATGCTCAGGAAGAATATTTAAAAGCTCCTCACCTTCTACTACATTCAATTCAAAAGCAATAATAACAGGGAAAGTGTCACCTGGGCTGAGAAATGCTTGCTTACGAGGTCGGGGCAACAATTTTAATTCCTTTGGGGGCTCTCCATGGTTGAAGGTTGTTGCCCTCCACTCTTTTCTGGAAATTTTTCGAATATGGGCTACCATGATGACGTACCATAATCCTGCAATTTATCAAAAATGGCACAAATGTTAGCCAATGCATTATCATAAAAATTGCTGGAAATTCAGATTTTAAAAGGAAAGTTTTTGAAAAGGATCTGGATCAGCAGTTGTGACTGCTCCTCTGGAGTGTATGCATCTATTGTAATGCCCCGAATTCTAATAACTTAGCACGTTACCAAGAATGTGTTTTCAAAGGTAATCTCTAAAAATACGAGATGTAAGAAGTTTCTAAATTATAATTTTACTTATTCAAACTATATAATCATAACAATTTTTTTTTCTTTTCAACATAGGAACTTAAAAATACGGAACAAAACAATTTGGAAGGATTTTTAAAAGAAAAACAGCAAGCTGAGACAGTGTTCTACAGCTACACGGTGAGTTTTCAAAAATTATTTGACCTAACAAACCTTGACGAAAGTTTATAAAATTTTATAGAAAGGTATAGGACTTGTATAAGTACAACTTATCAAAATTTGGAATCTCGACGACAACGTTTGAAGCACGAAATTATTTTTCGAACAAGCTGATTTGTGTTTCCCGAATTTCACTGTCACAGTTTACTAAAACTGCTATAAATAATTCTATGGGACTCCAATTGATCTATTTTTTCAGTTGCATGTGATAGATATTTCACAAGTGATCATTTTCCAATTGAAGATATGCTAAAATTTCAAATATATCTATCACGGTACAATTTTCAAAACAATAGCAAAATACTGAAATTTATTAAACACATGTTCAAACGTTAAAATTTTCCGTCTCAAAAACATGAAATCTTAAACTGAAATCTTTGAGATACCTCAATTATTATTAAACATACGAGTGACAATCTAAAACATAAGAACATAAGTTTCTCTAAAAACGTCACGTGCCATTCATGCTGAGCCACCGCGCGATCTCCGATTACTGATGAGCCTCTGCGACCATCAGTTAATCATATAATCTCTTAAGGTTTTGATGAGCCTCTGTGGCCATCAGTTAATCATATAATCTCCATGATATTGACATTTAAGAAGGACCATTAAATACACTTCACATACTTCATGAACAAACATAATGAATAACATGTACGAATGAAAATTAAATTCATATAACGATCAACTTAGTGTAGGGATCCTACCTTAGCTCGTGATGATGAAGAAGTGTGTAGGTTGAACCGAATTCCTTTGCAATATTAAAAATGACTAACACAAAATAATCAGCCTATGATATTACTGCTGAATTGTCGTTAAATGGAGTGAATAGAAAGATGTATATACCTAGTCTTCTATAAAAAAATTGAAACTAGAGTCCCACTAATTAAAGTTTGTTGTCCAATTGGATTAGGACTCCTATTAATTCTTATCAACCCAACAACATAAATTAGCTTTATTAATGTATAATAGTATCTTAATTTTTATTGAAATATTCACGTGAACTAGAATATAGGATTCAATCAAATGGTTCCTAAAACAAGTAGAAGTCTACCCCAAGAAACTAACTAGTTGGGAATTGGATAAAGACTAAACTCAACTAACATGATTTTATTTTTATTTGAATAAATTAATAAATGGTTTCTTAGTCAAATCAGTGAAACTACATGCGGCAAGTGATCAAATTCAACCTGCCACAACTAGTTAATTGTTTCATTGACTTTAATTAAAATAGTACTCCCCTTGAACCACAATAATTTGGGGCTAACTTATTCGAAATAACTTTTTTCTCGAGTCCAAAATTCGCCATTTAATATGAGCTTTGAAACAAGCTTAATATCGATATGAAATTTCTCGCTAGATAAATACGTAATTATTTGGCCGAAAACTAAAATCTTGACATAAAATTTATTTTTAATTTAGTTAATCGGTATCTCAGAATTAGCAAAACATGTCAAGATGAAGAAGACGATAATTTTATTTTCGATCGGTACAAGCTTCCCCAATTAAAATAATTTCGTCCTCGAAATTCAATTTACTTGATTAGGGAGATCTGGGTACTTAGCTAAAACATCTTCTTCTCTCTCCCATGTAACTTCGTCTCTCCCATGTCTACCCCACTGGACTTTGACTAATGGCACTTCTCGATTTCTCAAAACGTGTACTTTTTCTCTAAAAACATTGTAGGCATTTCTTCATAAGTCATATCATTCTGTACATCCAACGATTGAACATTAACCACGTGACTCGGATCGTGGATGTATTTTCTTAACATAGAAACATGAAATATATCATGCATTGCCGATAGCTCAGGTGGTAGTGCTAAACGATATGCTACATTTCCAACCGTCTCAAGGATCTCAAATGGGCCGATAAATCTTGGTTTCAACTTTCCTTTCTTTCCAAATTTTAGTATCTCCTTTATCGAGGCAACCTTGAGAAATACTTTCTCTCTAGCCTCAAATTCTAGTTCTTTTCTTCTATTATCTGCGTAACTCTTTTGGCGATCTTGAGCTATCTTAATCCTCATATCAATAGCCTCCACTGTTTTCTCAATAAGTTTTGGACCCAAAATTCTCCTCTCGCCAACCTCATCCTAATATATTCATGAACGACATCTTCGACGATACAATGCCTCGTGCGGTGCCATACCGATAGTAGCTTGAAAACTATTATTGTATGCAAACTCAACCAATGGCAAATGATTTTCCCATTTACCACCCAAATCTAGTATACATGCTCTCAACATATCTTCTAATACTTGGATAGTTTGTTCTGACTATCCATCCGTCTGAGGATGATATGCGGTACTAAAGGACAACTTAGTTCCCATAGTTATCTGAAGACTCCTCCAAAATTTTGAAGTGAATCTTGGGTCTCTGTCCGACACAATGGATGTTGATATCCCATGAAGTCGAATGATCTCTGTGACATATAATTGTGCAAATCGTACTAGACTGAAAGTTATACGAACCGGTAGAAAGTGGGCAGATTTTGTAAGTCGGTCTACTATAACCCAAATGGCATCGTGACCTTTCACTGACCTAGGAAAACCTACTACAAAATCCATCGTAATCTTTTTCCGTTTCCACTTTGGTATGTCCATTGGATTTAATAGCCCTGATGGCCTCTGATGCTCTGCTTTCACCTGCTGACAAACTATACACTTCGACACAAACGAAGCTATTCTTTCTTTCATATTCCTCCACAAAAGGTATTGCGTAAGTCTCTGTACATTTTTGTAGAGCCTGGGTGTGCGGCATAAGGAGCGGAATGAGCTGCAGCCAAGATCTCATTTCTTAGTCCTTCTACCTTAGGTACGCACAGTTGGCCCTTAAACAGAAGTCCTTTATCACTACTTATCTCAAAGCCCTTCCTTTTCTCGGTTCCAACATCGACCCTGATCTTTTCCAAGAAAGGATCATCTTTTTGAGTTGCTATAATCCTATCCCTGAAGGTCGATTTTAGAACCAAACTTGTTAACTTACCTGATGTTTGAGCTGGTAGTGTTAGCACTTCTACTATCAAACTTTCAAAGTCTCTGATTAACTGGTTCTGCAACGTACATAGTGCGGACAAATGACCCAGATTTTTCCTACTCAGAGCATCCGCTACTACATTAGCTTTACCTGGATGGTAAAGGATGGTACAATCATAATTCTTTACTAACTCTAGCCATCGTCATTGTCTCATATTTAATTCTTTCCGAGTAAAGAAGTATTTGAGGCTCTTATGGTCACTGTAAATTTCACACTTGCTTCTATACAAGTACTGGCGCTAGATCTTGAGAGCGTGAACTACCGCTTCAAGTTCTAGATCATATGTCGGATAATTTTTTTCATGTCATTTTAATTGTCTTGATGCGTAAGCTATAACCCTTCCATGTTGCATCAAAACACAACCCAAACCCAGCTTAAACACATCGCTATAAATAACAAATCCCTCTGATTCCTCTGGAATTGCTAACACTGGAGCGGATACTACTTGGAAGCTCTGTTCACATTTTTCAGACCATACAAACTTTACACCCTTCTGGGTTAATTGTGTCAATGTACTTGCTATCGTAGAGAAGCCTTCTATAAATCGTCGATAATATCCAGCCAAATCTAGAAAGCTGCTTACATCTCCAACATTCGCAGGTCGTCGCCAGTTAGTAACAGCTTCAATCTTACCCGAATCTACCTTTATACCCTTGGCTATCACAATGTGTCCCAAAAATCCTATTCGATCTAGCCAAAATTCGCACTTCTTGAATTTGGCTTATAATTTTTCTTTATGTAAAGTTTCCAAAACTTTCCCCAAATGATTTTCATGCTGTTGAGAATCTCTCGAATACACCAATATGTCATCAATAAACACAATAACAAACTTGTCCAAATATTGATAAAATATCCTATTAATCAAATCCATAAATACCGCAGGAGTATTAGTAAGTCCAAATGGCATAACGGTAAACTCGTAACGTCCATAGCGAGTTCTAAATGCCGTCTTAGGTATATCACGTGGCTTGACATTTAATTGATGATAGCCTGACCTTAAATCAATCTTTAAAAATACAGTTGCACCATTCAATTGATTAAATAAATCCTCAATTCTTGGGAGAGGATACTTATTCTTGACAGTCTACTTGTTCAATTCTTGATAATCAATATACATTCTCATTGTCCCATCATTCTTCTTCACAAAAAGTATTGGAGCTCCCCATGGAGACACGCTTGGTCTGATAAAACCTTTATTTAGAAGTTTCTCCAACTGTATCTTTAACTCTTGTAGTTCTTTTGGTGCCATCCAATGTGGAGCCTTAGATACTGGTGCAGCTCCAGGTATCAAATCTATTGTAAACTCTACTTGCCTATCAATTGGGGGCACCTGGTAGATCATCAGGAAATACATCAGTGTACTCCTGCACAACAGACACTTTATCTAATGTTAACTCTTCTGATGGTATACCAATAAGACTAACAAGGTATCCTTGACAAGTTTTCTTCTTCAATAACCTCTCCGCCTGCATAGCTGAGATAAGACGGAGAAGTGTCTTAATCTTCGAACCATAAAACTTAAATTCTTCCTCTCTAGGTCTTTTGAAGATCACCTCCTTCTCGAAACATATAATTGTAGCTCTATTGCTAACTAACCAGTCCATACCCAAAATAATGTCAAAATCCTTTAATTCTATAACATGTAAATCCGCCCCAAGGTTTAGACCACCAAAATCGATTTATACCTCCTTAGCAATTGTATTCGTATCAATGATTCCTCTTGATGTATACTAACTTCTAGTATACTACTAGTTTTTTCACATGGAACATTGATCTTGGCTAGGCATGCCACAGATATAAACGAATGTGTTGCACCAGAATCAATAAGAACGTAAACAGGAATACAACAAACAGATAAAATACGTGTAATTACGTCTAGATCCTAAGCGGCCTCATCATGTGTCAGGGCAAAAATTTTCGCTTTTCCTTTATTCGCATGTCAACATCTTTAACTAACATTGCCCAACATCTAGAAGTATAATGGCATGATTGGCCACACTTGTAACAGACATTCTTTCCAAACAAACATTCACCCCTATGAGATTTTTTGCACTTAGGGCACGGTGGAAAATAATTGTTTGATTGTCCAATAGTAGGCCCATTATTCTACTTCTTGAACTATCCAGGGCTCTTATCTTTACCCTGATCATACCACTTCCTTTTTTCAGTATCATTCTGTAATCCTTGACTTCGAAGTTTTTAACTCGAGAATGATACAGTTTGAGCCTTCTTTACAACTTCTCAATATGTGGTGAGTTCATACGAACTCACTATTTGCCTGATCTCGAGGCGCAATCCTTTCTCAAATCATTTTGCTTTCATGAGTTCCATATTCACAAGATGTGGGGCATATCGAGATAATTCCTTAAATTTCCTTTCATAATCAATAATATCCTTATCTCCTTGTAACAATTGTAAAAATTCTGCCTCCTTATGGTCACGAAAAGCTTGCGGAAAATATTTCTCAATTAACTCCATCTTGAATTGGGTCCATGTCATATTACATTGTTCTTCTTATGTCCGTGTATATGAGGCAGATTCCCACCAATAGCCAGCCCCTCCGACTAGCATGAATTTTGCACATAGCACCCTCTGATCTTCTGGACAAGATATGTGCCGAAAGATCTTCTCCATTACATAGAGCCATTCTTCTGCTGCCAAAGGGTCATTGCCGCCCTTAAAGCTTGGAGGGCGGTATCGTCGGAACTGTTCAATGATTGGCATGGTTGGGGTAGTGGTTGGTGTTGGAGCAATGGGGGGTATAGGGACGGTTTGTGTTACGGTGGGTGGCATTGTCGGTACATCTTGTTCTGTAGGAGCCATTGGTGCTGCTGGAGTAGCTTGTGCCATTAAGACCCGTCTCATTTCTTCCACAGCTTGTTGCAATTCTCTAATTGCTCTCGTGTGTGATATTAATGCCATTTTCCTTCATATCAAGATTGGAATAATCGCACATTGCACAATAAGATGCGAAACCGCAATCAAAAATTTATATATTTTATCATTAAAATATTTTATAGGGAATACAATCTATGAGAGAACGTTTAGTGCTAATCAAACGAAAAGCAGAAAGGAAATCCTACTCGATATCGTGATCTAAACCTAATAAAAGTTAATAAAAATCCATGCCACTACTCATTTTGGCTATCATCGTTTAATCCAGCTTTCATAAAACCTAGGTTTTTAGGAAGGTTACGACTCATCGTTTGAAATAAGTGGAGGTACATCCTCACTAATGTACATCTCAGTAGGCATCTATCATCCTCGGGATATGTAAGTGTATCATCTCGTGCCTCTTTCCACCGTGTCGTCAATTTTGTGCAAAAGGCCTCATAGTCAATTTCTCGAGGCAAAGTGGGTAGAACAACTTTCCATAAATAATTGTAAATTGATTCGGCCATCTCTAGCCATTCTTCTGGCAAGGTATCAATAAGGAGGCAAGTGGCCCGACGACCAGTGACCATATAACCTAGTTGCGTCACCTCCCTCCACCTTACTAACATCTCCCTAATGTGCTGGCCCATCCATGTGCTGGATTCCACTAATACTTTTCATACTGCCTTACGATCTCATGTCGATGAGGCATCATTGAACATGTCTTCCTACATGTTCTCTTAGTCCGTGCCATTTGTGCCAAATCCAATATAAAGTCCCAATAGGTAGGTTTCTAACATCCTTTCGGAGGACTAAAATGGACATTCATAATTTAGTCATGTTCTCAAACTTGACTCCTTAAACATAAATTCTCGTGATTTATATAAACACGATCACCCATAAACCTTTCAAATATTATAGCATAACATGAATTTCTTAAAACATACTTTACCTCAGAGTCGGCGATTGGCGGCAATGGCAAGCATGATGGTAACTAAAATAATTTATTTGATACACAATTCCTAAAATTTTTGGAAATCAAGTATAGGTTTCACAAGTATACAAAAAAGTAAACCGCGCTATGATACCAAGCTGTAACGCCCCGAATTCTAATAACTCGGCATGTTACCAAGAATGTGTTTTCAACGGTAATTTCTAAAAATACAAGATGAAGAGGAACTTAAAAATACGGAACAAAACAATTTGGAAGGAGTTTTAAAAGAAAAACAGCAAGCTGAGATAGTGTTCTACAGCTACACGGTGAGTTTGCAAAAATTATTTGACCTAGGAAACCTTGACGAAAATTTATGAAATATACAGGAAGGTATAAGACTCGTATAAGTACAACATATAAAAATTTGGGATCTCAACGACAATGTTTGAAGCACGAAATTATTTTTCGAACAAGCTGATTTGTGTTTCCCGAATTTGACTATCACAGTTAACTAAAACTGCTATAATTAATTCTACGAAACTCCAATCGATCTATTTTCAGTTGCATGTGATAGATATTTCACAAGGGATCATTTTCCAATTGAAGACATGCTAAAATTTGAAATATATCGACCACGGTACAATTTTCAAAACAGTAGTAAAATGCTGGAATTTATTAAACACATGTTCAAACGTTAAAATTTTCCGTCTCAAAAACATGAAATCTTAAACTGAAATCTTTGGGATACTCCAATTATTATTAAACATAAGAGTGACAATCTAATACATAAGAACATAAGTTTCTCGATAAATTTCATGTGCCATTCATGCTGAGCCACCACGCGATCTCCGATTACTCTTGAAGGGTTAAATATGAGTGATCATCTCAAAGAAATACTCAGTAGGCTACACATGCTATATGAGCATAATAATCATTCAATCATGCATCCTTACATATTATCTTCATAATTAAGCAAATCGATAATCAAACGATCTACTTAAGGTTCTGATTAGCCTCTGCGACCATCAGTTAAATATATAATCTCTTGAGGTTCTGATGGGCCTCTGTGGTCATCAGTTAATCATATAATCTCTATGACATCGACATTTAAGAAGAATCATTAAAGGCACTTCACATACTTCATGAACAAACATAATGAATAACATGTACGAATGAAAATTAAATTCATATAACGATCAACTTAGTGTAGGGATCCTACCTTAGCTCGTGATGACGAAGAAGTGTGTAGGTTGAACCAAATTCCTTTGCACTTGAATATTAAAAATGACTAACACAAAATAATCAGCCTATGATATTACTGATGAATTGTCGTTAAATGGAGTGAATAGAAAGATGTATATACCTAGTCTTTTATAAAAAATGGAAACTAGAGTCCCACTAATTAAAATTTGTTGTCCAATTGGATTAGGACTCCTATTAATCCTTATCAACCCAACAACATATATTAGCTTTATTAATGTATAATAGTATCTTAATATAGGATTCAATCAAATGATTCCTAAAACGAGTAGAAGTCTACCCCCAAGAAACTAACTAGCTGCGAATTGGATAAAGACTGAACTCAACTAACATGATTTTATTTTTATTTGAATAAATTAATAAATTGTTTCTTAGTCAAATCAGTGAAACTACATGCCGCAAGTGATCAAATGCAACCTGCCACAACTAGTCAATTGTTTGATCGACTTTAATTAAAATAGGACTCCCCTTGAACCACAATAATTTGGGTATAACTTATTTGAAATAATTTTTTCTCGAGTCCAAAATTCGCCATTTAATATGAGCTTCGAAACAAGCCTAATATCGATATGAAATTTCTCGCTAGATGAATACTTAATTATTTGGCCGAAAACTAAAATCTTGACATAAAACTTATTTTTAATTTAGTCAATCGGTATCTCAGAATTAACAAAACGTGTCAAGATGAAAAAGATGAAAATTTATTTTCGATCGTTACATCTATTAAGTATGTCCGTTGGCACTCATCATCCTCCCTAGGTTGCTTACTGATATGGAATATGTTGACCTCCATAGTCATGTTCCCAAAAGAAATTTTCATCAACCCATTCCTGCAATTTATAAGATCATTTTCTGTAGCAAGAAAAGGTCTTCCCAAAAAAATGGGAATCTTAGAATCAATATCAACTTCAGTTTGTATATCCAAAATTAAGAAATCAACAGGTTAGTAAAATTTATTAATCTGAATCAAAACATCTTCAACCACCCCTTTTGGTTTCCTAACAGATTTATCAGCCAATTGAAGTAGAACAGAAGTGGGCTTAATTTCACCTTGACCAAGAAGAAAGTAAATTGAATATGGCATGAGATTTAAACTAGCCCTTAGGTCAAGCAAAGCTTGTGCAAACTTATGACTATCTATGATGCATGAAATGGTAGGGCAGCTTGTTTCTTTGTACTTTGGTGGAATTCTTTGTTCAATTAGAACACTTGCTAAGTTAAGAATGCAGTTTTTTTTTTTTTTTTTAAATATGGTGCTTCATTTTCACTGTGCATAAATCTTTTAGAACCGTAGCATATGCAGGAACTCGAGTTATGACATGCAAGAGGGGAGGGGTTAATCTTTACCTACTTAAGGTTCTCTAAAATTTCAGCACTATGGTTAGTATCTTTCAAAGTAGACTTAAGAACTTGGGGAAAGGGTACTCTAGTTGGACTAATCACCACCTCACTATCCTTTTAGTTATCTAATTTCCCAGTACTCAAACTTTCTTGATTATTCCTATTTATAGGAGTTCCTTTTATAACCTTACCACTTCGAGTGATCATGGCATTCAGCTCTTTTAAGATCTTGCCTATTGGGGTTATAAGTTTGTGCCATGTGCTGTCAAATGGAGGCATGGGGTAAGCTCTAGGTGGCTGTGCATGTTTCTGATTTTCAGATTTCCAACTAAAATTGGGGTGATTTCGCCACCCCAATTATATGTTTATGACAAATGAGTGAAGGGCTTCTTGTACATACCTAAGGCATTGCATTGTTCCACATACACTCCTCTAATTTCAGCATATGTAGAGCACTCTTGTTGAATTTGGTTGTCACTTTGGCCGTCACGTTTTTATCATCATTTGAAAGCTGAATTTTGTAACCAATGTCATGTGATTTAAGTACTGTAGTTGGTAGTTTAACTTTTGTAATGCTGAGTTTTGTAACCAAATGTCATGTGATTTAAGTACTATAGTTGGTAGTTTAACTTTTGTAAGTTGTCCATGAATGGTCTTATATATTGTTGTCAACTTCGTAGATTGGAGCAGGTAGAAGTTGTTGACAATCAAGTGTTTTGTAAGTTAAATATTCAGTAAAGAAAGAAGGCTGCGTGTGCTTTATTCTCCATTCTTTTTCTTTTTCAAAACATAGTCTTTCTCTGTAAAAATCGATAAGGATATATACAATCCGGTGAGCTTTAAGTAAATACGGTAAGTGTTATGCAAAATATAGTAAGCTTGCATAAATCCTGTAAGTTTAAGTAAAATGGTAAGCCTTTACACAATCCGGTAAGTATCAAGTAAAATCGGTAAGGAACTTGCAAATACGATGAGCTATACAAAACTGTAAGTTAGTGTTAAATCCGGTAAGCAGTGTTAAAACCGTTAGGCTTTGTGTGAATCCAGTAAGTTCATCTCTTTGAATCAATAATCCTTCAACTCTTGAGCTGGGTGATCTACCCTACCAGACAAAAAATGGTCTAAAATACTCTACACGAGTAGCTACCTGTGTTATCTTTGGATCCTTAGTTTTTAACATCTCTGACTCCCTGGTAAGAATCTCTACCTAAGCTTTTAGGCTATTCTCTTCCCTAAGATGGTAAATTCCTGCATTATTTTGATTTCCAGAGGACCGTGACCTAGTAATGCCCTCATAGCACTAGGCCAGGTCCAAGTGGGAGTTTCTCAAAAAGTTCATTGAAATATTCTATGGCCTCATCTGGATTATTATGCAAGAACTCGCCATTATGCATCATCTCTATGAATTGGCGCTCTCTAGCTGTAAGTCCCTCAAAGAAATAACTAACTATTCGCCTGCTCTCATACCCATGGTAAGGACACATACTCAACAACTCCTTAGACCTCTCCCAAGCCTGATATAAAGTGTCACTATCCTGTTGTGCAAAGGTGGAAATCTGCCTTTTTAAAGCACTGGTCTTATGTTGAGGAAAGTTTTTGTTAAAAGAAAGCTTGTGTCATATCATTCCATTATCCTATTGATTGCGGTCTTAATGAGTACAACCAACTCTTTGCTCTATCCTTTAAAGAGAAAGGAAAGAACTTAAGTCTAACAACATCTATTGTAGCATTCTGTCTATGAAAAGTCGCAACTATTTCCTCAAACTCTCTAATGTGCAAATAAGGATTTTCATTCTCTAAATGATGAAAGGTAGGAAGTAACTGTATCATCCCTGGTTTAAATTCAAGTAGTTGAGTGTTGGCTGGGAACAAAATACATGATGGTGTGGCTGTGCATTTAGGGCGGAGGTAATCTTGAAGAGTTCTAATGGCTGATCTTCGTGTTCACTCGTTTTTTTAGGACTACATGCAGTGTCTAACAAAGGATTAAAAGAAGATGATTCTAATTCTATCACAGGCTTACAAGTAAATATGCCTAAAGCTTAATCAAACTAAAAAAAAAATGCAACAGAATTAAGTTAAAATAACTAACTGAAAAAAACATTCAGCAAACTATAAGTGGGAACGAAGTTACCACCTTTGCAATCTTCTTATTATAATAGACAAAGTCGTGTCTTATTTTTTCAAACAAAAAAGTGTTTCCTATGTTTTGTGCTAGGCTGTCGTCCAGCTATGTAGCATGGATACTTCAACAAGGGTAACATATTCATGTCCGACACGTGTGGATACCGATACTTTTCGGATACTCTACCATAAATATTTTTCTTTTTTATTAAAAAAAATATATTTTTAACTCAAAGTTATTAATTAATAACAAATGCGTATTCATATTTAAAACATTTCAACAGTAAATTTATACTATATAAATAAAGAATTTTAAAGTATTTAATCAACATGTTGATTACGTGTCATGTCGGTACTTTTTAAAAAAATCACATGTCGGCGTATTCGACATGTATCGTGTCGGACACAAGTGTCCGTATCGGTGTATCATAATCATCCAATATAAAACTGGACGATCGCCCGGTTAAGCAACTTTAGGCTTATTGACCTTTGATTAACCCAAGCGGTCAACCAGCATTTCAGGCTGGGTGAGTACCAAGTTCCTGGTATTTTTTTTTTTTTTTTTTTTTGGGAATCCTAATTCCTCATGGTGTGTGATAAAGTGACTTAATGATTGATATCACACATTTAAGCCTAATTTAGTGCTTGTGTGCATAAAATGTGTATAAAAAAATGATGTATATGTATGAGTTCCTAAATATGGCCCTAGAATACTAATGAAATTCCTAAAGATGTATGTAATGCAATAAGCAATAAAAATAAAAGATAAGGAATACAAAAATGGGTTGCATCCCATTAAGCGCTCAATTTATAGTCTAGAGCTTGACTTTTTTTGAGAGATTTACTCCGGAATTAAAAGGTGAATGGTTAACTTTCCTTTCGAGAATCCGCCACTCCACAATGGCATTAACCTCTATCCATTCACTTTAAATATGCATTTGCTTTTGTAAGCGATCTCAATAACTCATAAGGAAAAACTTGAGTAATGGTGATTGGCTTCAACCACCTTGACCTCAATTTACTAGGAAAAAGCTTGAGTCATGAATTGTATAGCAAGACTTTTTGCCCGACCTCAAACTTAAATATGCAAATCATGCCACTTTTTGGTCTGTTCCTTATATAATTTTGCAATCTCATAGGCTTTGAATCGAACATAGGGGGACATGCCTATAGGGATCTTAAGGCTGTTCTGTAGGCCCACAAGGCATCAACAAGTTTCTTAGACCAATGTTTTCTTGAAGAACTTACTGTTACCTCAAGGATACGCTTTAACTCGTTGTTGGAAATTTCAACCTACCCATTGGTCCGATGCTCGTACTGGGTAGCTATACGATGTTGGACATGATATTTCAAATTTATGATTATTGGTTACCCCTATCACTAATAATTGTGCAGGGTGTGCTATATCGAGTAAAACTGTACTTTTTCAAGGAACTTTTGACCACCCAAGCATCGTTAGTTGGTGATACAACTATTTTCACTCATTTAGAAACATAGTCAATTTCAATGAGAATATATTGATTTGAGTCAATTCCCACACATCAAATAGCCCTACCTCCAGGATATTATTTAAATTATCTCTTCCTTCTAGAGATATTTCCCGTATACAGGTATCTATCACACCTCTTCACAAAAATATAAGAATCTTTGTATATTTAAGTCCAATGGAACCCAAAATTGCTTGTCTAACATGTGCTTTTGCAATCTCTAAGGAAATTGAATCAGAGGCTGGTACGATTTGATGTAAACGGTTGCCTTAAATCGTGGTATATCTAAACCTTTTTTGGTAGATTTTTTTGTTGTCTGTTCAGTCCATTCCACATGCTCCTCATCAATAGAATGTACTTTTTCTTTATTTGCAGCTAGTTTTTTAACCTAAGTCTCAGGTAACGGGACACCACTCCTAGTAGTAATTGGTTTAACACGTTCTTTGGGTTTAACCTCTGTATTACTTGGCTATGTAACTAGTACTCTACCTAACTTAGCAGGTTCCATTTGTCCCATTTGAGTCTCTATGTTCCTGATTGTAGCATTTGATTCTGAAGAGTTGTCTCAGTCTTTATCATGAATTGATTATTTGTTTCCATATACTAATCAGTTTTTTCCATGAAATTTCAGGACATCTCTTCCAAGGGAATTCTCATCACCGACTGCTGAAATTGAAAGCCCTGTGGTTTACTAGATTTTTGATTACTCCAAGAAAAATTTGGGTGCTTCTTCTAGCTAGGGTTGTATGTCAAAATGAGGGTTATTTTTTGGAACTGACCTCTTTGTACATATTCAGCATGTTCAATATTCTTGTACAAGAATTGGATAGTCTACTATGACGTGATCTGCATTCTTCACAACTTGCACATTTGGCTATAGGCTGATTGTGACATACTCTCAACCTTATAAACCAAGGAGTTAATTTTTGTAGATGATATTGTATAAGTATTTACATCAGACACTCCTGACGTTTTCTTGTGAACAACCCACTCCAACACTTTTGAAGCATATTCTTGAATTGGTTCCAAGCCTCATCAAAGGATTAAGTTTGTCTTTGTCTAAATATGGGTATGTTGTGCTTCAACTTCGCTATCTTCACTGTTTGGTGAAGAATTTTAGAGCCAAGTTATTCCAAGTTTTTATACTAGCAACATGCTGTGAGTCTAACCATTCAAGTGCTCTATCACCTAGATAGAAATAATCTCAATATGATAGCATCATTTGAAATCCCTTGATATTTGAAGTGTTCACACATCTCCAAAAATCGAGAGTCATATGTGTGGCTTCTCATTAGCCCTACCATAGAATTGATGTTCATTCTGAAATAAATGGATGACATTAGTTTTCAGCTAAAAGTTTTGCTATCCAAAATGAGAATAAACGATGCTAGATTTGCTCTAAATAATTTGTGGAGTCATGAAGTCCCCAACTAGCATATTTCCCTCATCAGCCATTTCGTCTTCATTCACTTGAATAATCAGATTATTATATGCACAAGCAATCTCTCGTTGCTGCACTTCTCTTGCTTCTCTTTGCCTATGATAAAAGGTACGTTCAATTTTCGAATCAGCATGTATCAGTTCATCGACTCCCAAATTTCGCATAAAATGCCCGAATGAAAGAAAATAGAAACAATGAAATAAATCGAAAGAGAAATAAAATAAAAGCAAGACGTTCGAATTAGTGCCTAGGTAAATGAAATTAAACTGAAATACAATAATTGGTAACAGCGCCAAAAACTTGATATGAAAATATTATTTGTTTGAATTACCGTAAGTGCATGGTTCATTAACAAGTAGTAAAATGAATTTTGAGTACAAGTATCGTACTCACAGATATTGTACTAGTTTAAACTCATCTTAACTTCGCCTTAACTGAAACAATGAAAACTGACGATTTTTCTAAGTCTGAATTCTTATTAACTATTATAATTAAAAATGCAAGACCTAAATTAACTAAAATTGACTCAAGATTGTGATTAATGCAAGTTTGATGAAAATATGACGATGAAAAATGCACTAAGATCCCGAATTCCCTTATATCAATCCTCTTTTACCCCGAACCTTTCAATTTAACAACACAATTCAATTTGAAGATCAATATTCCTAAATTGTTTAACAATCCATCTTGAATAGATTTAAACCTATCCTCATATGTGATCCGAGAAGGATGCGAACATACAAGAATGCATTAATGATTTATGAATACTTAAAGATCACATAGCGGTATACTTCTATTCCCTAATGGACTCTATGAAAATTGACATTATATCTAACTTATTTTCAATCTTTCAAAGGTAAAACAAGTCACAAAACTCATACATCATTGCACATATAATTGTAGAGAAGAATAAATCCATGTCAGTCATTCAATAATTGAAATCGTGCTTTGAATATCAAAAAGAAATAAAATCACGCATTAATAGTTCATGATACAAGATTCATCATAATCCTTACACTAAAAAAATTTAGCATAAAATGTTAATGGAAATAAAACAAAAGAAATAAAGATAACTCATCACCTAACATTCTTGGATTTCTTGGATTCAATCTTGCATTGTTCTTTGCTTCTTCAAATAATGAATTGTTCCTCATTTTGTGTTGATAATTGGTATTTATATTAGTCATCAAGGAGACCCAAAAGTCTCCAAAAATTGTGCAAATAAAGGCCCAATATTAGGTTTCCTTGTTGGAGTGAAATTTAAGAAGGGAGAAATTTTTTCTGGTTCGTATTTGGGCTGGGCGATCAGCCAGTCACCTTGGCATATTATTCAGCTTCTGTTTTGGCATTACACGGCCAGATGATCGCCTGTGCTAAACAAATGGGTGGTCGCCCAGTTGTATACACTTTCAGAAATTGCATTTTTAGTCCAATTTCTCCATTTTCTCCTCAATTTTGGTCGTCCACTTTAAATTACTTCAATTTTGGTCCTTCAACTTCTATTTAGTGGCCAATTGATCCTTCATTCTTTTCCAATTGCTTTGAACTGAAAATAGAAGATATTAATCCAAGTTAAGCAGAAATCAATATTGTGATGATATGAAAGCTTAGTAATATGGCATTGATAAGTACACAAAATATACTTATCAAGTTCCACTGTACTAAATAGATTGGGTACGATAATGCTATTATTATCAATGAACTAATACCAAACTAACACCCAATTTGTTAATCTGAATTATTGATTTCAGAAATAGAATTACAACAAAAAAGAACAATAATATAAAATACAAAAATGAACTTTTAACCCGAGACCTGTGCAAACATAGTTTCCTTAAAACAAATTCACCCTCTCACTGTATGTGCTTGAGGTTTAAAATGAGCGTCTATTTCCCAAGATACAATGGAAGACCGGTAGAGTTTGAGTAGCACAGAAGCTACTTCGACAAACAGAACGTGTGCTAGAACAATATCACCAAAAACTGGAAAAATTATCTGACTGGAAGACTATACAGAATGCAAGAAAACTATACAGTACGCAAATAAAATATGCCTTATGTTTTTCTCGTGTTGAATAGTGGAAATTTGGGTTCACATATATAGACAACCCCCATGAATGATGAGTTAAATCCATCCATAAGTATGTCATTAACATGTATTCTAATGACACTAACTATTGGAGTTTCAACAATTTAGAATTTCAAAGGTCAGTTGGAGAAAAAAAATTGGCAAAACGTAGGCCCTCCTAAGGGGCCAATTTTTGGTCAATTCGGTCTGATATTTGTGTGCATAGGTCACGCTAGCACACAAGTTCAAGGTTCGAACCTATTTCGATCCGTGATTTACATCTCCTCCCAGCGCGTGCACGTGGAGAGAGCATATATGCTACGCATGATTACACCCTTTCAAAGTGTAATCCTTTATAAAGTAGTTTTTGCCTTTATCATTTTCCTGTGTGGGACAAACCTTAATTGATTTCCTTCCAACACATAAACTCCTTTCAATAAGCATACTTTGAGCTCTAATTTCTCATTAACCTGAACATCATTTTTGAAAAGTAAATACATGATTTCGATGTTCTCACGGAGGAGAACTCAAATCAACTTTCATATTCCAAAATAAACAATCGGGTCCCACTCAAATTTAGCTCCAAAATCTCGGAAGCCCAAACCTCCTTCTTCTACCGAAAAATAAAGTTTATGCCATGACAACCATTTTCGTAGTCTCTCTCCATTAGAAGCACTCCAAAGAAAAGAAGAAACAATACGATTCGGCTGTGAAAGAATCCCCTTTGGGAAATTTAACACCGACATAATATGAATGGGCATACTATTAAGAACATCCCTAATCAAAATAATTTTACCTCCAAAAGAGAGCAAGCGTCCCATCCATCCAGCCAATTTTTTTTAGATTCTCGTCAACAGAGGTTCGAGCATATTATTCAAAAGTTTCTCTTTGAAGAGAGGCACCCCCAAAATATCCTCCTAGACATAGTGATATGTTTCAAAAAGAAAATAGATGATTTAGCCGGACTCACAAGTCGACCAGAAATCCTTTCATACTTCTATATAAGCGGCAATAGATTTCCAACTGATTTCTTGCTCTTATTAGCAAAAATAAGCAGATCGTTAACATAAAATAAATGAATAATGATCATCTTACCAAATGAAAAAATTTGAAACCGACCACATTTCAAATCATGGTTAATCATACGAGATAGCAATTCTTGCGCCAATATAATAGATAAGGTGATAAAGGATCTCCCTGACGTAATCACAGGTGCCAATCTAGCCACCATAATTTTTGACAAAATCTTGTAGACCACTGAACAAAGACTAATAGGCCTAAATTTAATGAAATTATTGGGGAAATCAACCTTTGGAATGAGCACAATATAAGTCGTCCCAAGAGCAGTAGTGAGTGGAGCTCTTTCAAAGAACTCTCTGGCCACTTCAACAATATCCACCTTAATGGCGTCCCAAACATGAGTGAAGAAACTAGCACTATACCCATTGGGTCGTGGACTACTATCTCCTGGAATAGACCAAAGCGCTTCACGAACCTCATCCAACACCAGTGGTTTGCATAAATTCTTATTATCCTCTATAGTGATAAAAGACTGTAGTAGATCCAGATCATTAGTGCCCACTGAAATAGGAGAGACAGTCAATAAATTGCTGAAGAATTGCACCGCCCCGTCGTGAACCTCATCAGTCGAATGTAGTACACTCTCATCTTCCAACACCATGTGATCAATAAGTCGTCCTTTCTTCTAATTCTTAACACTAGCATGAAAGAATTTAGTGTTAGCTTCCCCTTCTTGTAGCCATTTAATCCATGATTTTTGCTTCCAAAATGAATCCTCCCTATCAAGCCACATAGCATGCCGACTGCGACACTATAACAACTCAGCCTCAACTTCAAGGAAAAAATCGTCCAAAAGCGAATTTTCAAGATGAACTATCTTATTTTCGAGAAAGCCAATCTCCTGTTGAACTTTGCCAAAGGTCTCCACATTCCATTTTCTTAATGCCAGTTTAAGGGCCTTAAGCTTGTGTCCTTAACGAACCATAGGAGAGCCAATAACTTCCATCGTCCACACATGTTGAACTAGGGAAAGAAAACCTTCATGGGTACACCACATACAGAGAAATCGAAAAAGGTGGGGGCCTATAAAGTTCGATCTCTCTAAATAATGGATAACCATCAGATAATGATCAGAAGAGGACCTGTCCAAATAGGACATAGCTAGAGAGGGGAAATGTTCTTTAAATTCTGATTAACCAACACATGATCCAACCAAGCCCAAATGCGACGAGCCCCATGGCATCCATTGTACCAAGATAATTTAGGACCATCAAAGGAGATATCAAGCAAGCCTGATTCCTGAATGACATAATTAAAATCTTTTGGCCCTTGAAGATGTAAACACACCACCTAGCATTTCATCATTAGATCGAACAACGTTAAAGTCCCCTCCAACAAACCACGTAGTACTCAAATTGTCCAAAGCACGAAGTTGATCCCATAATTCCCTTCAACGTATTAGACAACAACTTGCATAAATAAAAGAGGCCAACACTCTATAATTATCCCCACGAAAACTAACCTGCAATCATTTGGTCTGAAGAAGTCACCTGTTCAAAATGAAGATCATTATTCCAAAACATCCAGACTTTAGTACTCACAGTTAGATGAATAATTTTGAAAATGTAAATGTTTGGCCCAATGGCTCAATCTGTCCACCGAAACAAACGGTTCCAATAAAACCACGATTGCTGGATTATACTCCCTTCTCAAATTCATTAACCTTCTCTTAGATGAGAAAATTCCCCTGACATTCCAGATCAATATATTCATCATTAATAAAAAAAAATTGGATCGCGTGGTTATGCCAAGAGCCACCTTTGTCATGTTGCTCCATCTTCTCTTTCTAGCTGGAAATATGTTTTCAACCTGAGTTTCATAGTTCATTACCTCCAATTCCGATAGTTTATCTCCAGAAGCGCCATCTGATTGAGTATGATAAGGACCAAAGTCCCTCTCATTATTCGTATTATCCGTTTTCAAGACTAGATTCACCTCATGTTCCATTGAGTCCATCTAGTTCACTACCTGCTTAATATCAGTAGTGTCATCCTCCCTAATTACCACATCCGCTATTCTCTCCAACTCGTTCATCACAATAGCCTCATGAGTAGCTTTAATGTCCCCTCTCAAAATTGCCCTTTCCATCGACTTATCCTTCGAAGCCCCATTATCACCCATATGCATCGAGTGAGTATTTCTATCTACCTCACTGTTATTTTTTCTAGAACATAATACCCTGTCACCATTGGTTCCAATGTCCCCAGCCTCAACAGCATTCGACAATGAACTTTTTAGCCCACCATCTTATAATCTAAGAATCTACTGACAATAAACTTTTTAGCCCCGACATCCTCAGTTTTATACTTTCGGTCTAAAGACTCCCACAACTCCTAAGCAATTTTCATAGTACTATACACGTTGTATACCAAATTTGCTAAACTGTTCATGATGTAGTTTTGACACAAAAAATTCGAATGCTTCCAAGCATCAAGTGCACTAACAACTAGAACATCTCCCTCATCATCTTGGAGTTTTAGAGCACATTCAATCAAGAATCTCACAAGAGTCAGGGTGGTCAGGTAAAACAACATTTTCTGCTGCCACTTCTTGAAATTCAAGCATTGCATTTCTCCGATTTTTCACCATGGTTAACCGGAACAGTAGCCACATGTTGGCTCACAACATGACTTGGCACTTTAGCCACAGTCTGAGCAACAGTTTGAGTAGTCGTAGTTTGGGATACATCCATATTGGTGGAATCGGTTGCCATATCTGAAATGAAAAATAAAACAAAACA
>CAIGRB010070109.1:30460-43113 GCA_903798255.1 Fraxinus quadrangulata | reverse complement strand
GAGTTAAATAAATAAATAATTAATATATTTTTTATTAATTGTACACTAACCCAACAAAACCATATGGACAATACTCATTTTGCTTTTGAACTTATTAATGTGCATGATTAGATAAAGGAATATTTTGAAGTAATAAATTACTAAAGAATGAAGACAAGAAAATGTGTATCCTCTTGTCGATTGAATCTCTGACCTTCAATATTTGTAGCAAGTGAATCAAAATTGGAATACACGTGATATTTCAGCGACATCGCTTATTACAAAAGTTAAAGTTAAGAACTAGTCGGCACGAAAATTAAAGAAAATTTCAAATGTTGTCGATTGCCCTTTAGCATGGCTAAGCTGCCGCCTTCTATAGGTGAATTTATAAAATTTGACTTATAAGTATTTTTGTTTATTCTGAAAGACAAATAAGAAGAATTAGAGGGAGAGAGAATTCTTTAAATTAGCGGTGTTTAGTAATTATAATTATAAAAAAATATAGAATGAAAAAGCATACTTGGCTTCTATGTTTGTCTACCATTATTTTTAAAAAAAAAAAAAGGAAGTTTTCTCAAATTAATTTCCAACCACACATTCTCACAATAAAATATTTTGCTTCGTAAATTTAATTTTTTTTTTCTAATCTTTAATCATTCATTCTCTAGAAAAATATTATTTAAAAATTCATTTTTCCTTTGTAGCAATAGATAAATAAGAGTTATTCAATAATTTTCGATTCACGTCACAATAATTTAATGTAAATTGTAGGGCAATGTTGTTGACAAATGCCAAAAATGACTGGACACGGTCTCTCATTTTATCTTCTCACGCTGAGGTCGTTTGAAATTGAAGTAATAGTACAAAATCTAGAGGAAGACGTGATAAGACTCGACTCTCGTTTGACTGAATTTTTTCAGAGGGATGCGACTTTTACACTCTTTTCTTGATAAGATTATTGTCATGACAAATGTTAATTATGTGAAAAAACTTGGTTTTTCTCATCATTTTCACCAATTTTAGTTTTTATTTATTTATTTTTGAAAGGCACAAACTTGGTAGAAAGCCTCACATTTGTTATCTTCCTCATGTATATATGTACGCATATCTTCCTCACGTCCCTGTCCTCGTGTATATATCTATACGTATACCTTCCTCATGACATACCCATAATACAAAGCTTAAATCAAGATTTTGCAACTGTTTTTTGCAAAATATAGAAAAGAAACGATGAAGATATCAACATATAAAACAAAATTCGAAGTTGTAATATAATTATTCAGAAATTATATGTACGCGTGTAAAATTATTTTAATCGGACAACGTGCAATTAAAAAAGAGTTAAAAAACAATGACTCATTGAAAAAGTTGGCTTGTAACGCATAGAATTATAAATAATGTGAAAATTAACCTTAATTGCTATGATTTTAAATCAAGACCTTGTAATTATCGATTCTCAATTTTATTAATTTCATGCTAAAATAACTAACATAGATAATTTTAAAAATAGAATTTTTCTCCTTCAAATTGAACTCTTGGAAAAAACTTGTAATTCTCAGTGTTACTTTTATCCGTCCAGCAGATTTCTTGATAAAGTAGAGGGGGGACCCTAATCAAATAAATAAATGAATCAATTGCAATTTTAACTATTTGAATTATCATCGATTAGCAATAATTCAAAATTCAATTTAGAAGCTAAACGCTATTGAAGAATCTCACCGTTGCTATTTATTTTTATTTTTGAATTAGTGGATCAATTTCTCACTCACACCTCTATCCCTCGCTATCAAGATTTAGAATTCGACTCTCAAATTCTTCGACTTTCTCTTTCACAATTAAATCGCAATTTTAATTTTATTTTTGTCAGATTCGTGTGACAAAGAACTATCTTTTCTCTTAAATAATCATAGTTCGTTTGCTAAAAAATATACAAAATATCATCTTTAAGAAGAATGACCTGCTTTTGTTTGCAACTCATATTTTTTTAGAGGTCAAAAATCCGATTAAACGTCAAGGAAAACTAACAAATTTGATTATTTAGAAACCTGAAAAGTAATGTTACTTAGCTTTATTTGGCTCTCATTTTTTAAAACTTATTTTCGATCTCATTTTTCATGAGAATTTTCGATTATACATTTTATTAACTTTTATCAAAATCTACTAAAGAAATCTGATTTTTATCTACACCAAACGTGTGCTTATAAGTCAGTGAATATTTGTCCATGTGATGGTCCAAATAAGCCCAAGTGTATTTTATTTAGCCATTTTTTGGTTTTGGCTAAAAATCAGATTTTCAGTAAATTTTGATAACAATTGATTAAACGTGCGGCTGAAAAATTGATATTCTTGAAAATAAATTTAGAGAAAAAATGAGCTTTAAGATGTGGATCAAACATAAGCTAATTTGTCCCTAAACTTATGGTTTGATACCATTTCAAATTAGGTTTAATGGGTGTTAGGTGTTTAGTGTTGACAATTTTGTGGACAAAATGATTAATTTGTAACGTGTTGTAAAAGTAAAGAACCTAGAATGTAATTTGTACAAGTTGGGTTATGAGGTCTAGGATTCGAGTATAAAAAGAGGAGAAACACGGCGCTACATTTTCGCTAGCTTATCGCCTGGACACTGCTCAAGCGACAAAAACAAAATCATCGTTGCTCGCTTGTCGCCCAACTCTCGCTGAAGCGAGAGGTCGTCGCTTGCCTGCATATCATTCTTTAGATATCAAAGAACACATTACTCCTTTGTGATTTATTCTTATTATTCTTGAAATCATTCAACCACACTTTTAAAACACCTACTTCCTAAGCGTCCTTATGAAGGTACTTTCTCAGATAAACTTCAGAAGCTGTTGAAGGTTGAGAAATGTTAGACTACAAGCATAGGAAAAGTACAAGAACGGAGAGTTCTTGAAATTCCACTTGGAAGAGACAATTGCAGAAGATCGGGAGCTAGTAGGTTCAGCTGATCTTGGAAGTTACAGGAATTAGATCGGGAAGTCTAGTGAAGTTGATTAGGCAACATCTTACTGCAAATCTGTATTGTCTATAGTGGAGGTAACGGCTTGGTCCCCGAGTTTTTACCCAGTTGAGTTTCTCCGTTATCAATATTAGTGTTATTTATAGCTTTCTTATTACAAACTGTGGCTATTTAACTTAGGATAACCGGATTGTTTGTTTAACCGTCTAGAAAAGATTAAAAATTATTTCTTGCTTGTTAATTGTATAATTTCGCATGTAAAGCAAACTTAGTTAGTAAACTACGAAATTTAAATTGGTATCAGAACCTAAATTCGAATCATGACCCTAGATTTCTAAATGAGTAATTCATTATCCATCCCGCCATATTTTGATGGAAATAATTATGCTTATTGGAATGCTAGAATGAGAGATTTCCTAAATCTATAGATGGGCGGATTTGGTTAAGTGTGGTTAATGGTTGGACTACACTTAATTCTACAGTTAATACTGTTATCCTCACTCCCATTGTTAATTAAATTAGAGCAAACTTAGATTGGTGTAACTGGAATGGCAAAGCCTTACATGCCCTATTTATGGTAATGTTCCCTGAAAAATTTAGGAGAGTATTTAGGTGTGAGGTTGCTAAAGAAATTTGGAATATTCTATAGACCACACATGAGTGAACTCAGGCTGTTAAAAACTCTAAGTTGCAGATGTTGATCGCTAAATTTGAAGAGATTGGGATGAAAGAGAATGCAACTTTTGATGAGTTTTATGCGAGCTTAAAAGATAGTGAATTCTAGTTTCAACATAGTTGAGAGAATCCTGGAGCCTAAAATTGTAAAAAATATTCTTAGATACTTACCTGAAGGGTTTAGGCATAAAATCACGGCTATAGAGGAAAGCAAGGACTTAGATTCAATTAATGATTGTAAGAAAAATTCTTAGATCCTTACCTGAAAGGTTTAGACCTAAAGTCACAGCTATAGAGGAGAGCGAGGACTTAGATTCAATTAAGATTGAAGAGTTAGTTGGATCTCTCCAGACTTATGAGCTGACATTTGATAAACTCACAAATGATAAGTCTTTAGCCTTAAATACTGTGAGGAATAGTTATAGAGAGTCCTCAGATTCTAATTCTCCTAATGAAGAGGAGTTAGCTTACCTAGCTAAAAAATTTCAAAAACTGTTTAGGAATAAACAGAAACTAAAGAGAGACAGCGAGGTAATTCCAATGAATCTAGAAGGCGATCTCAATCTGTGAGATGTCATAATTGTCGATGTTATAATCATGTTAGGAGTGAGTGTCTTAGCAGTAAGAGAAATTCGAATAAGGCTATGAATAATAATCTCACTAATAACGAGTCTAACTCGGACAATCAGAGTGAGAAATTTACTCGTGAGAAAAGTGGAAAATATATTGCCTTTACTACGAAAATTAAGAATAGATTTGACCAGATGAGTGAAAGAGAAGAGGACTTATATAGTGATGCGAATTCTGATGAAGGGTCTATGAGTGAAGATGATATCCAAGAGGCTTACGATAAGATGTATACGGAGAGTTTTAAGATTATTACTAAAAACAAAGCATTTGGTGCAAAGAATAAGGAACTTGAATTGGAAAATGAGAAGTTAGTAACGCACATTAAGGAATCTACCTCGATCCTGAATGAAGTGAAATCCATGAATGAATCTTTAGATACTCAGGTTAATAACCTCACCAATGAGCTTGAAAAGTCTTCTAAGAAAGTCAGCGAGTTGACAGTTGAAAATAAATCTTTAGAAATTCAGGTTAAAAATCTTCTGAGCGATCTAGAGTATTTCAAGTCTCAATTTTTTGCATTTTCTAGTGGTTTTATGAAGTTAGATAACCTTCTAGGAATAGGTAAGTCTACTGGTAATAAGGGAGATCTAGAATATAATAAAAATGATCTTAATGTTGCTAGTACTTCCAATACCACATTTGTCCCTCGTTCTGACCAGCTTAAAAACGTGCCTAAACCCGAACCTAAAAATAAGGGATATGTAGGACAAAGACCTACCAGACAGCGTAGGACATGCCAACTTAGGGATAGATATCAACGATCACATACCTTTGGTCCTAAGTTTATCCATACTTGTTTTCATTGCGGTAAGATATGACAAATAAAGCATAGGTGTCGTCATTTCCTAAACAAAAGTAGAAATCGAAATTTAAATAGAAATGAGAATCAGGATTATGTTGGTCAAATTGACTTTCTTACTAATCAGGTAAGTAAATTGACCAAGATAATGACACATGACTAAGAATATTCATGTCACTAGTCAAGTTTGTGTGAAGAAAAGTGATCTGAATTTTTTTGAAATAGATCATGGTATTCTTAAATGTAAGAGCATTTTGCGTACCGTATTTTTTGGTGCATGCTCGTGTTTTATCATTATGTGACATTGATTTATGCATGCATCATATTTGTTTATTTATTTTCTAGGTAGAGAACTCATGAATATTTTTTTTTTATTTTTTTGCGTTTGACATTTTATTTTTTGTGCTTAATACATTCATACTTTAAAATAAAAATAACAAAAAAAGAAAAATTGAAAAATATAAAATGATGAATTTTTTTACCACAGCATGATATATAACATTCTTCAACTTGTGTGTTGTGATCGTACTTGAATTTAATCGATGAGCTGTAACATAGTTTCCATTGCTGACTTAGGTTATTTATGGAGTACTTAGTATATGTCTTCGTGTACCATCTGCATTGCACACACTATGACATTGTTAGTGATATTATACCGTGTGTGTGAGATTTAGGATAACGGTCGCATTTTAGTAAGATGACTTTGAACATGAATTGATCTTATTTATTAATCGTAAACTCAAGTTTATCCCCCGTAATCAAACACTCAATATCTTATATTTTTTTTTGGACTCTGTTTTACTTGAGTAATTAAACCAGCAGGGTTTCTTATAACATAGTGTCTATGGTCAACTGATTTGAGTTAACAGGCCTAAAGCTTGCTATGATGGTCATTTTAGTCGCTTAATAAAGAACGTCTGCACTTAAAATGAGAAAAATAATAATGAGATTCGTATATTGAATATTATGAAATAAAACATTTTACCCATACTCAGGAGGAGAAAAAGTACTTTCCATACATAATGAGCTTTACGTTATATGTTCTAATGTGCTTTAAATTGTTTGATTTTCATAAGTAGGGGAATAAACTTATTAACAGTAATTTTTAGCATATAATTTCTCACAAAATTAAGATTTGAAGTCCTGCTTGCAAAGGATTAGTAACACTTTAAACATATGAGTCATTTATACAATTTACTACAGGTTAACTTGAACTAATTTTGTTGAAAGGTTTACTGTACATTGCTCATACTTGTGCATACTAACAGCATTTTGAGTTATTATATATTAATGTTAAAAGTTTTTAATTATCGGTCCATTCGTCGTTTGTGACAAAAAGGAAGAGAGAGTAGTTACACATAAAGTGAAAGCTTGAATTGCATTTCATATCATAATGCATAAGCTGTTAAGTTTTGATATTTTATGATGTTAATATTTCGATTAGTATTTTGATTAATATTAATGTCACGTCTCAAACTAGCATACCTATTTATGATTCTGAATTTCAATTGTTACATTTCCTGTATCACATGCTTTTATACTTGGTATTTGAAGTTTGAATTTCACGAAACAGATTTGACAAGGAATGCAAAAAACAATGCTTATGTAACTTGGATAGTTTAGATTTTTTTTTTTAGTTTCCCTTAACTTATTGTATAATTTTGTCACATAATGTCAAATGAGGGGTTTGTTAGGTTTTTAGCGTTGGCAATTCTGTGGACAAAATGACTAATTTGTAACGTGTTGTAAAGGTAAAGGACCTATGGTGCAATTTGTACAAGTTGGATTATGAAGCCTAGGGTAGAGGAGAAACACGAAAAAGGAGAATAGGAATCCTTTACAGAAGAACAAGAAATAACTTGAAGCCCCAACATCTTTGTTTAGATAATTATTTACCCTTACCCACATAATGTTACAATCCAAGTCGACGGCGATCAAGGGCTATAATTAACGAACACAAGGATAAAAGGAGAAGCAAACAGGATTAGGAAAAGATGCAGTGTCTTATAGAAAAAGCTTGATGGTTCGTCTCCTACTGAAGAAAAACTATAATCCAACGGAGGGACACTGCTTTCTGGCATGCTCGGGAATCAACTTCACCAGGGTCTCTGCTGGCACGCCCTTCAACTCTGAATATAGGAATGTGTGAATTTTAACAAAGTTCAACGTTAACAGAAATAAAAAGAAGATGACAGGCTAGATGTATTCAAGAACTTCATACCACGAGGCTTAAAATTGAATAGTGGAGGAAGAAAACGTCCATTTGGCAGGCGGGTATTTGGATCACGTAGCTCCTCAAAGAATGGGTGGACCAAAGCATCCAACTGCATGAAAATAGAGTCAATTTCCAAGATACGTCCAGAATTAATAACTTGCAGAGTGAAAGAGGCATCATGAATGATTGTAAGAGCATCTATTAAAAACCAGCACCAACAAATCGAGAAATGTGAAAAAAAAAAAGTTCAATTCTGGCAGCCTCTTCCTTTCAAATATGGGATAGTGTTCAACAATATTTTGATCCATTTTCAGTAGCGAAAAAAAACCTATTATACAAAAAAAGAAAACATAATAATAAACCAACCCAGCCAAAAAAAAGAAGGAAGAAGAAGAAGCAAAGCAAAACAAGAAGGAAGAAAGAAAGCGAGATTTTCAAATACTTACAGCCGAGCAACGTAAATTAGGAGAGTATTGTAGCAGTCTTGAAACAAGATCAACAGCTTCTGGAGGCATGTGTTTGAGGAAAATCTGGTGCAGAACAAAGAAATAAATGATATGGTGAAACAAAAAAATAAAATAAACAAATTGAGAAAATCAGCATAAATAGATCAAGTAAAAATACCTTGTGCCACGGATGAGCTTTAATTTGTGGGAATTTATATTCGGTATAGTTGGGATTCATGCATTTTATTTCCTCCCTTGTTGGAGTACCCAAAACCTGATTCAAATGGGTTATCAGGGCACAGAAAGCAAATGAGGAACAATAACAACTTTAAAGATAAAGCATTCATTTAAATCGAAATTAGAACTTCCAAAACCAGCTTGAACTAAATCAGACAATCCAGAAATGGCATTGAACGTATTATCTTATCACACTCTTTGAGATGTAAAAGTCATTAAGAACCAACATGAAAAACAGGCACACGCAAAGGAAACCAAAATCCCAAGGAATATCCAAATAAGCAAGAGATAACTTAGAAAGTGCGCACAGATGCATGTCTCTGTGTGTGTGTGTGTGTGAGAGAGAGAGAGAGAGAGAGAGAGAGTGCTCTATTTGGTACCATTACATGTCTGGCTGACTCAGTCCATGTGCATGCATGTGCAACTTAATAGGCAACTTCATGGCTTTCATCATCAACTTATTATTATTTTATTGAAATAAAGATTGAGTGGATTTCTAATTAATTGATTTAAAAAGCTTTCCATCATATTAGGATAATACAAGTTGGACGTTNCTGTCGCTCCAAAAATAAGCTCGGGTGCTCTGTAATACCTAGAGCAGATGTAAGAAATATTGGGCTCCCCTTTAACCTATCAAGAATCATGGTAATTCATAAAGCATCCCAGTTCCATAAAAGTAACCCCATCCTCGTGATAGCATTATACATACCAAAACTTTGGCACTCCCAAAATCACATAATTTAACCTGGTGGGTATGTGGATTCACCTGCAAAAGGTCATAAAAGTATTAGCTTGAAAAGTGATTTGCTATGGGACAAGCAAGTTGAAAGGGGCAACTGAAAGCAGATAAACACACTTATGAAACATCTCAATCTTCCAAATCAAAGCACACATAATAGCGGCACATCTGCATATAAAAGATTTGATTTCTAATAATAATGGTATGTCAGCATAAGAGTTTCAAAAGAGCAGCGCCATGTCGAACAAATGACAAAGAAGGATTCATATAGCAGACTTCAAGTTTATTGGAAATAAGGTAATAGCCACTTCTTGTAGTTAGCGTGTGTGTCCCAAATGGCATGAATGAATTGTATATCAGTGACCAAGTTATGATTCTTTCTGAGAGGCTCTAGCTACTGTAAAATAACTGAATTTCCAATAAAAGATACTCTTATTGGCATATAATCAAAATGGTATATAAAACAACTCTGAACTAACCAACCTAAGAGCTCTATCAAGTTTCACCCAAGAAATAGCAAACACCAATGGTGCTCATTTTTTACAAGTAGAGTAGATTTACATTATGCGTCTGGTTGAGCCCCATTTTTGGCTAAGAATATATTTTGGAATAGTAGATTGATGGATAATGTGTGATTAAAAAATAGAAAAAGTTTTGGGTTTGAGTATAATATTATTTTAGAGTGTGTTTGATTGTCATGGAAAATAGATCCTAAAAAAGAAAACATTTTCCTTGTTTTGAGGAAAACAAAAACCTACTCTACAAAAAAATTATTTTCTTTAAAAAGAAAAACGAAAATTAGGCATATTTTTAAAAGTTAAAAATATATTCCATGGAAAAAAATAACAATCAAACACTTCAAAGTATGAATTTGGGTGGAAAACTGACAATTTCCATGGAGAATAAATGCAATCAAATGTACCCTTATTGAAAAATGTGTGATTGAAAAAAAGAAAGGAAAAAATGTATTTGGAAAATAATGGGGATCAAACAAGGGCTATGTGTATTTGATGTAAATTCAAACACGAGAAGAAATAAAAGAGGGTGAAGTACACTCGATTTATCCTTCTAACTGGCATAAAACAACCAAAGGGAAGTTCTACAGCAAACATAACGAGTGTTCCTCAATTTCCACAACTTCAGTCCAATAAGTACAGCATAGAATCAAAACAAAATAGCATGGAATATACCAGTAAATTCTGAGGCTTGATGTCCCTGTGACACACTCCAATACCACGGTGGATATAAGACAATGCTCTGAAAATCTGCCATATAGCAAGCACAGTCAAATATTCGCTCAATATCAAACTTGGAACAAAAACTCAGGCAAATTCCATTTCTTTATACATCAAGGTAACACAGGCAGAACAGTAAAAAGACAGGTGTTCCCTAGATAAGCGATAAATAAACATTAAACCAGCACTCAGCAAAGAAACTATCAAAGTTAGTGGACATATAACATAATTGAATTCATAAGTTGTATCCCTGAAATTGATCACGCATAAAACCCATCAGCATTAACATGCAAGTAAGAAAAACTGCACATTTTTTTCTTTGAGATTTGAAGTACAAGAATCAATCATATCAATATAGAAAGAGCAAATTCCACTAAACATAAACAAAATTCAGAATAAGGGAGCTCCACTTAAGGCAAATTAAACCGTGACATATAACTAGATATAACAGCAGTTTCCAAGAATAATAAAGCCGTTAGATTTGGCATCCACACAGAGTTTTCAACAATCTGAACGGGGTACTCACAGCACGCATTAAATCGAAATGTGCATTAAAGGAGAACAAATTACCTGGTAAATATACAGCTTGACATATATCAGCGGTATCCTCTGGTTCAACTTATTATAGTGCCTAACAGCACGATGAAGAGTTTCTGGGACATACTCGAGTACCAGATTAAGATATAGTTCATTCTTTTCAGTTGTTGAGAAGAAGCAGTGCTTCAAGAACACAACATTTGGGTGGTCAAGGAGACGCATGGTTTGTAACTCTCGGTTTTTGTATCTCTTGTCTTGAAGTACCTTCTTGATGGCAACTGTTTCACCTGTTTCTAAGCATTTTGCCTAACAAATCAGAAAAAAAGAGCAAATAATGATACTTACAATTTTCATCATCAAGGAGCACCAAGGAATTCCAATCCATAAACAATGTAGGATTTTACCTGAAACACTACTCCAAATGATCCATGCCCAACAACATGTTCAGCCATGTAACTGATGGTCTAGAAACACCCAAAAAAAAAAAAAATTGCAGCTGTAAAACATTAACGAAGATAAGAGTAGGTAGACGATTAGAAATAGCAAAGGTCTCAATAGTTTAAATTCAATCAAATACTCCAACAAACTGTCATTTAACCCATATATATTTATGCCAATTCTCCTAAAAGAGAGGATTTTCCAGAGTGGGAAACCTTTTTATTGGATTATCAAGATACTTCCCTAAAATTAAACTTTTATCAATGGAGAAGCAAATCTGTAAAATCATTTACAATAGTAATCATGATTTGTTTGTTAGTGCATTACCAAATTATGAATATATAAGGTATAGTTTCTTGGATACGAAATGCACATAAACTTGAACCAGAAATGAAAACACATGCTATGGCACAAACTTTCTTTGGCTGGCCATTCCGACCCCCAATCGTAGTCACAATTATGTGGCCCATCTCAGTCCCATTACCATCCACAACTGTTGCTTCCATTTCCTATAAATGAAAACATAACCCTCATTACACGAGGCAAAACCATTCTCCTGACTGAAAATTTCTAATTAGGACAAAACAAGACGGCAAAATACAAGTATTATTTACGCCTTGAACATATATACCTTGTCATCCCGGATTGTCAAGTCATTCATCTCCTCCAGCAACCTATCAGCCCCCACAGCATGGCTGTTTGATTCTCTTAAGCCAGAAGTAGGCACTATGCCCACTGAGCCCATTTGATAAAGCCTTATTGCTTGTATTACCTCAATAAGGCATTCACCTGCTGAAACCAACACCACATTGTAAACTACTCTGAACAACATCTGCATTTATACTAAAAAAGTAAGTGAAATTATTTCACTCTTTAATTAAAAAGTAACCGTTTTGACAAGTCTTATATAGTAAGTGAAATTATTTCACTGAAACACATTAACCAAGAATGTCAATGGAGTCAAAGGTTACACAAATCTGATACAACAAACTACAAAATCAAAAACATAATTTCGTGAAAACTCACGTGGCTGCTTTACTGGCACCTCTAAAACTAGGTGAATAGTCAATATGACACTGAGCCTTGGAAATTAAAGAATAAACAGCTGGAAGTACAACGCCATACATAGTAAACACAATTATTTCATTTTAATCCATAGAAGAATAAAGACTTCAACTTTTTATTCAGAAGTCAAATAAAGCAAGCCAGGCAAATCAAACAAACCACACGACACAACAATAACAAATGGACTCAAAAATTACCTAATCTGAACTAGATTCTGGAGATTGGAAAGGAAAAGAAAAAGGCACGAGAACAAAGCCTCCTTACTAACACAACTAAAACTATAAGAGGCCTAAATATGAAATGCCCGCTTGGAAAAGAAATAATAGAGACAGAGATTGGCACATGGTGGTATATCTTTATCTCTTCCACTAAAAATGTAAGGGTGAGTTTGGTTTGCCATTTCAAGTTATTTTTAGCTGTGTCTTGCAAAACACCCAAAATTTGTTTGCTATGATATTTTTGAAAATACATGTTCGGAAATGATGTCAAATTTATGACATAAAACTCAAAATACGTTTTTGACGTTTCGAGCGTTTTCAATGAAACTCCAAAAATGCTCTAAACATGGGAAATAAGTGTTTAAATGAAATTTCACTTAATAAAATTCTAAAAATTAAAAATTCTTAATATATAGATATAAAATTCTAAAAAATAAATTCTAAAATAATAAAATTATAT
>CAIGRB010070109.1:11133-21173 GCA_903798255.1 Fraxinus quadrangulata | reverse complement strand
TATTATTTTAATTATTAAATGATTAAAAATTTAAAAAATATTAAAAATAAGAAAACGTTTTTTTACGCCTAAGCCTTGATTAGGTTCGCTTAAACTCATAGAGTTTAAAACTTCGTTTTCACGTCTATCTACGCTTTACGTTTTTAAAACACTGCATAATAGTATCAATATGACAATAGTAGTTGATTTCCATATTTGATTCGAAGATTAGTAATGTGATACAATTGCTAGCCAAATTATAGTTGCGCTTATTGTAAATCAAACTTGAAGTGATGTACATGTTCAGCTTCTATTTGACAATATGCAATCGAGTCCTTCGCTTTTAAAGGAATGTTATTCTACTAATGGATAATTAGCGCATAGCGTCCCTATCTTTTACTATTATTGTGGAAAGCGTCAATATTTTTCATTTTTTTGTATTTTTACTCTTAATTACATATTTGTTTGCGTAAAATGTCATTTTTATCTATTTTCATTCATTTCTTTGATAAGTGAAGGATATTCTTGTCATTTTTCCTCATTTGAACTCATTTTCTCATCTAGTTAGTCCTCAAAATACTAACATTTAGCCCCTGTTTAAGCTCCATTATTTTATATTATAATGAGATGAATAATATTTTTTTAGATAATGTGAGGTTAAAAGGAAGGGATTTTTTTTAGATTTATGTGTAATATTATTTTATTGAAAAATGTATAGTTAATAAAAAGAAAGAGAAAAATGAATTTTAATTTAATAGAGGCCAAACAGGGACTTAGTTTCTTCACTAGGAATTTATGTTCCTTAGCGTGTTATAGATAATATTTTACTAAACCATTCAAAAACCAAGAATTTTGACAGAGATGACAAGAAATCGTAGATACTTCAATAGCCAGAGATGACTAAAAATCAAACCCATAATCGGCATGTGTATAAATAAGTTCTATCGAATGACATTTTTAACATACAAGAACTCTAGAATAGCAAAGAGAAAAGAAATGGCAAAATCCAAATTTATCTTGAAGCTTTTGATCAACCTCAAAAGCAAAAGGGTTTTATTTGCTGAAGCTAGAAAAGACACTGTTGATTTCATTTTTCACATTCTCTCTTTGCTGATAGCTTTTGTTATTAAGCTTGTTGACCAACAAGAAATACTGGGCTGCTTGGGCAACATTGAAAATTTAAACACACCTACATAAAGTAAGGAAAGTACAATATTTTCTAAATTAAAAATTAAGACAATTATATTTTCTAGAACCGCAAGGAGTTTCACGTAAAATAAGAGGGTAATTATAATCACTTCACAAATTTTGTTCATTGTACTATATTTTAATTGTAATGAATGTCTTTAATATTTGTTTATTTTCATACGTATGTTTCAACTTTTTCGTCTAATTCTTATTCGTCAACATTCTATTAATTAGCACATTTTATCTCTTTTTATGATATTCGTTCAAAAATTTTGTTAGGATGACGTGAAAAGATTATTTACCTCTCGTATTCTTAAAGAACTAAAATGAACTACAATTACAAAAGTTTGATTATAATGCATTTTAAGGTGTATTTGAGCCACATTATTTTGAAAGAATGTATTTTGGAATAGTAAATTGATGGAGAATGTGTGGTTGAAAATGAATAGAATAATGAGAATGAAAAAAATAATATGTGTCAAACAGGGCTTAGCATAATATTTGGACAAAAAATATTATCATAGGCAAGATGCATTTAATTAATTGAAGGTTAAGAATAGAAATGTAACCGAAAAAAATTTAGAAAATTATTGCAAATATTGTTGAGCTTCATTATAATTAAAATATGATATAGATAATAAAAATTGTATAAATGAAAATTTAATTATCCAAAATACGATTCCTGTTAGGATCATGCAAATATTCTCTATCTCCCATTGACAATTAAACGAACACCAAACTTATCTGCGGTCAAATGACAGTTTAATGTATTATTAATCCTAAAGCAAAAGACTCAAATATTCTCGTTGATGTGAGTTGTCCTTTGTCCCTTTTCAAACTAATAAGAGGAAATTCGTGGAGAAATGCAAATGAAAAGTCGGTGACGAAAAATCCTTGAAGCCATACTAGGAGGGCAACTAGTTGGATTTGGCCACGAGTGATGGCTTGAGTCAAATAAAGGGCGATCAGGTGGGTAAGTGTTTCACGCTGGAGTGTGTGGGCTTGAGTTCTCTAGCACATTGCTAGGGGTTAGATAGGCGTAGGATTCATCAAACGTAGAGATGGGAGGCAAAATATGGATTTTTTGGAATAATGAAGTGTCTTTATCAGTGAGTAGTCTTTTGGAGCAAGAGCTCTCTAGTTGGATTGTGGTGGGAGGTGTTCGAATGTTTTTTTCTTTCATATATGCCAGTTGTTGTATGAGAAAATGAAGGGAATTGTGGAATCAATTGAAGAGCTTAGATATTGGAGAATATGGATGGCTAGTCGATCTAGTGTTGAGAAACTAGGTGGTTTGCCTTCCTCTTTTTCTGCCAGGAGGGAGTTCAATAATTTTATTCATGAGACAGGCTTGATTGATATTCCTTTTGATGGACCAAAACTATCATGGTATAATGGATGCCAAGACACTCGCCATATATGGGCTCGCCTGGACCGTATTCTGGTTAATTGAAATTTAAAGAATCAATTTCCATCAGTCGCCTTATCTTATTTGAAATGCACATCGTCGGATCACTGCCCGATGGTTTTGAGATGCAGAGACAAATTGAGCTTGTCGTGTTCTAGATCGTTTCGATTCCTAAGCATGTGAAGTTCCCATCAAGAATTTTTACTCCTGGTGAAAAAGATTTGGGATATAAATATGTCTGGCTCTCCTATGGTCTGTCTTGGGCATAAATTGCGGAATATGAAATCAGCTTTAACGTCTTGGAACCGCGAGGTTTTTGGTAAGGTACGATGGAGATAGAAATTTATGAAACTAATCGATTCATCTAGAAAATTTGCTGATGGAAATTTTTTCACTGGAGACTGAATATCAATTATTGCAATGCCGAAATCAATTTGTAGTCTGGCTAGATAGAGAGGAAACTTTATGGAGGCAGAATTCACGCATTAAATGGCTGAAAGAGGGAAATGGCAACACCAAATTTTTTCATGCTTCGATCAGAAATAAAAATAAGCGACAAACTATTGATCAAATGGTCCTTGATGACAGTACTGAACTTGAGTCAGTTGATGAAATACACGAGGGGGCTGTGTAGTTTTTTCAGGATTTGTTCTCGGTTTCACCTATTTCTTTGGAAGATAATTACCTTGCACTCTTGACTCCAAGCATTACTGAAGAGGAGAATAGGATGCTATGCAAACCACCTTGTTTGGAAGAGGTTAAAGCTGCTCTTTGGTCTATCCCCAAAGATAGCAACCCTGGACCTGACAGTTTTAGTGCAAGTTTTTTCATTTCTGCATGGAATGTTGTCCAGTCCGATCTCCTTGCGGTGGCTACATAATTTTTTGGGAATTACCCTCTAACTAATGCTTTGGGGCAACTAATATTGTCCTTATCCCTAAGGTGGAGTCCCCGAACAAATTCTAGAAATTCAGGCCTATTAGCCTATGCCTGGTGGTGTATAAAATCTTGTCCAAAATCATGGCAACTCGGATGGCTTCTCTGCTTAAAAAATTAGTTTCTCAAGAACAATCAGCATTTCTAGAGGGCATGAGTATTTTTGATAACATTTCTATTTCTCGGGAGATGACGCATAGTCTTCATAAGAAGGTAAGGGTGGAAACACTTTATTGAAGATAGATATGGCTAAAGTATATGACAGAGTTAACTGGTGGGTCCTGTTGGAGGTACTTAGAAGGCTCGGTTTTTCCGACCAGCGGAGGAACCTTATCTTTAATTGCATTTCCTCTCTATACTACTCAATCATGATTAATGGCAATACAAGGGTTTTTTTCAAGCCATCGATAGGATTGCGCCAAGGAGATCCACTGTCACCATATCTATTTATTATGGCACAAGAAATTTTGTCTAGAATGATCAATCAAGCTTATGCAACCAACCTAGTTCAGCCTTTCCAGGCTGGGGGTATTATGGTAAGTCATTTATTCTATGCCGACGACATACTTATTTTCGCCAATGGAAGGAAAAAATCTATTACAAAGCTGCTGCATACTTTAAAAGCATATGAACTGAGATCAATCTGTGAGTTCTATGAAATCATCTATGGTTTTTTCCAAACACATCTCGGTTATTCGTAAAAGAAAACTATTGGCAGGCTCCGATTTTAAAGAAGGTGCTCTACTGTGTACCTAATTGGGCGTCCCACTCTGTACTGGAAGATTGTTAAAGAGTTTGTTTAAACTATTGTTAGAAAAAATTGAAAAGAAACTGGCTGGATGGAAGGGCCATCTACTCTCATTTGGGGGTAAAATCACTTCGATCAAACATGTACTTTGTAGCATGCCAATTCATATTCTTTCGGTCCTGAATCTGCCTATAGGAATTCACAATGAGCTGAACCGTATTTTTTCATCATTTATCTGAAATGCAACTGACGGATCTAGAGAACGAAAATGGGTTTCTTGGAGGAAAATTTGCCACCCAATGGAGAAAGGTGGTTTAGGCATTCAGGATTTTGGCGAAGTACATCGAGCATTATTTTCTGAAATTTGCGTGGAAGCTGATGGTCGAAAATTCCTTTTGGGCAGAATTTTTTCTTGCTAAATATATGAAGAACATACCTGTTACGTTGTTGAATTCTTCTCCCACGCACTCCCGATTTTGGAAGGGGGTGGTCTCAACACTAAAAATTGTGTTGCAAAATTCATTTTGCCGAGTTTGGGATTGTTCTTCAAACTTTTGGAATGACAACTGGACGGGGACTCAAAGTTTGGCAGAGGCAGGATGGGACACATTAAAGATCTACTGACAAATAATGGAAGTTGGAATGGAAGGCTGCTTAGGGAGTTATTGGATGAAAGATAAGCAACGACTATTGAAATTGTGCCCATAAAACTATCTGGACAACTCGATCAATTCGTCTAGAAGCTCGGTAAGGGTGGTTCCTTCTCCTCAAAATCAGCTTGGGAATTGATTAGGGAAAAAGGTGTTACATGTACGTGGAAATGGTGGCTGTGATATCACCAAGTTTCCCAAAGAATTTCCTTCGTTTATTGGAGAGCGCTTCTTAATTGCTTGCCAGTTGATGAGGTGGTAAAAAAACATTGGGATCCCATTGGTTTTGAATTGTGAATGTTCTGTTAATCCCTCGATAGAAACCATTGATCATTTGCTATGCAACAGGGATATCGCCAAAAAAAAAAAAAAAAAAGTTTGGTCTTATTTTGCAGTTCATTTCAATATATCCCTTCCCTATGTTACAAATTGGAAAGGAATGATGAATTTATGGTGGAAAAATCTGTCTAGCTCTTCACATGAGGGAATCTTCACGACATCACTCCACTTATTATCACTTGGGAATTATGGAAAGTCAGATGTGAAGCTAGGGTGGCGGGGCGCCCCATCTCTTGGTAGAAAATCGTTTGGCAGACCAAATCAATTCTTTCCCAGGTTGCTGGACAGATTTCCAAGCTTAGTAAAATTACAAGCTTTGATGTCTACTGCTTGCGTTCTTTGAACTGTCCCATCAATTACCCTAAGCAAAAAATGGTGCAGCTAATCAACTAGAAGAAACCAGCGGGAGAGCAGCTGAAATTAAACGTAGATGGCTCATCAAGAGGAAATCCAGGTCAGTCGATGGAGGAGGAATTCTACGGGATAGCAAAAGCACATGCTGGGCAGGTTGTTCTCGTCACTACGGTTCCTGTACAAATATGGTGGCTGAAACTCGTGCGCTTCTCAACGGTCTATGTATGTGCAGGGACCTCGGAGTTAGGAATGTCATAGTAGAAACCGACTCCAAGGTCGTGGTTCATTGGCTTCAAAAAAGCATCTGCCCTTTATGGTGGCTTTGGGAGTTTTGGGATGAAGTTTTAGAGCTGATCTGATTTCTTAATGCCCAAGTCCAGCACGTGTTTCGGGAGGCAAACATGGTGGCTGATCTTCTTGCTAAAAATGGTAGTAATGGTTCATCCTTTAACTGTCCTTCGGCGATGAGACTCCAACACTTAGAGGAATCTTGCATACGGATAGGTAGGAATTACCATATCTTAGAAGTTGCATCGTTTGGTTTTTCATGTCTTTTTGTAATCTCGGCTTTCCTCCGTCTCAAGTGAGGGTTTGCTATTAATAAAATTTCGTTCATTCAAAAAAAAAAAAAAAAAGGATAGGCGTAGGATTGGTTATGTAGAAAAGGCATTGGTTGTTTATAAAAACTGTTGGGGACGGAACGAGATTATACGACGCGATATGAAGTATTGATCACAACAACAAGGAGAACACAAAGACTAGAATTTAATTTAGTTGTAAAGAAGAGTCAACTATATGTATGGGAATATTAAAACCCAAACAATATTCTTGAAGATGAAACTAGTACAAAAAATACGTGGAATAACAAAAACAATATTTAAAAAAAAAAACTACTGAATTTGAGTCACAAACCTAACAATCTTCACCTTGACATAAAATTTATTATAACAAATGAAGCTCAAAAGTTTCTCCACCTCGAAAACTGCAAGAAATGAACTAAACTCTTCAAAAAGAACCAAACTAACTTCTCGAACAAACCAAGAATTCTCCACATCTTCCACGATAATAAATAAATCTAACACGATAATAAATAAATCTAAGCACTACTCCACAAAAGTACCTCAGGTCCAACCAAAAATCACAAATGATTTAAAATTTACCAACAAGTGCTGAAACACACCCTGAAACTGAAAACGCAAAATGCTTTTGTAAAAAGCCTCTTACTTGACTTAACACCTTCAAAAATACTCAAAACATGCGTAACAAAATTAGCATCCTCATAAGTATCTTCAGTGGGTCTATCTTTAGAAGTTAAATACGATAGCACCGTAGTGGTGGTAAAGCGGAATTAATCATATCCTCCGAACTTGATTAAGCTGTATTCTTCAACATGGATCCTAAATCAAATCCCAATGATACTGTACCAAATTAAATATCTATCACGGTACTAAACCTTTGCTGATTGTTCTTTATGAATTCTGTGCAAGAAGTAAACCAATACAATACAGACACCTTCACAAACCTATAAAGTTCCACCTCCACTAGAGAACTTGTACCCTTTTGAATCAAGAGTACTCAACGAGTGAGGTTTTTCTTCAAATCTGAAATGTCAAATTTGATCAAGTGTTCTAACTGTCCTATCCAGCAGTTTAAGTCTGGCTCTACCAATACCAGCTATCCGACAAAGTACATTGTTTTTCATAACCGCGAGACCTGTCGAAACTGTTTCATATGTTGAAAACAAATTCTGATTGGGATACATATGAAAATCATAAGCTATATCCAAAACCCAATCCTCGTCGGTTTGGACTCACCGTAAAAAAAGATACTCAATACATCTCCATCACTCAAGTAGTTCTTTGCGACATCGGCTTCACCTATAGTTTCTGATTGCTTTCTACTCTAATTTGCATCCAAATTTCCTTTATTTTGCAACTTATTGCAATCCATTTTTATATGCTCTCTCTTATTGCAATAAAAACAAACTTGATAACTAAAATCTGTTCCTTCTGTAGACACTATGGACAACAAAGCATTCTCCATCTCTAGTCTTAAATACAACCATATGCTTTATCTTCTCATTTGAAAACAAAGCATCATATGCATCTTTAATGATGAGAGTATCACGACTATATAAAATCGTTTATCTAAACAAAGTAAACGAACACAAAAGAATTAAGGTCAAATCTTCTTATAAATTTTCCAAATCAGCAACATCTCCATAAAAACAACATGGTGATCATCCAACGATCCACCTTCTGTCATGCGAAAAGAATACAAACGCTGCTTTAGATGCAAATTTGCTAATTAGACTCTTAGTCATGCACAATTGCTCCAACCTCAATGCAACACAATTGTCGTATTCTCTTTCAAAACGTTCTGAAGAATGTTATTCGAAAGATAAAGATGAATTTGTGAAAGTGTTCTTCCGATTCTTTAGTTGTTTTCCCTCCATCGATCAAACTGAGTGTATCTTATCAAATTCCAACAACTCATCATCCAAATCTATTTGTGCAAGTACAAAACGCATCTTCACTTGCCACAACGAGAATCTAGTGCTGCAATCGAAAAATAGAATTTCATATTTCATGGTTACCATCAAGAACATGAATCTCGAACAAATAAAAAAAACTCTGATACCACATGTTAGCAAAGGAACACAAGGACAATAACTTAATTTGGCAAATGAATTGAAGATTTTATTCAAAATTTATCCTGGAGAGAGAAAATTGCAACAATATTGTGTTTTTATATAATTCTAACTTTTAGTAATAAAATACCTTATAAATAAGAATCAACTACATATAGGGAACATATTAAAACACTAAAAATATTCTTAAAGATGAAAATAGTATAAAAAACACATAGAATAAATTAACGTAACTAATATTGCCAACTTTATCCTAAAAAGGAATGTCGTTTGAAAAAAAAAATAAAAAAGAAATTCCTCGTCAAATAGATCATTCTTCTTCATTTTTCTTCATCTTATAATTCAATAGAAAATAATTATCATGTAAGAGCTTATTCAAAGCAACAATAATTAGTCCATGTGCAGTAGAAAAAAAAATTGAGTAAATTATGTAAAGCCACATTGAAACGTAAAGATTGACATACATATTTACTCCGTAATTGTATATACATACTACATATATATGATTTTATTTTTTAAAAAAATCCAAAAAACTGTTGGATAATAAACTCTCAGGTATGAGTTCTGCAATTTTAAAACTACTATTAAAACTTACCATTCTTCATAAATGTTCAAAATCGACATTTTAAAAAATTTCGTAACCAGTTCCGAAAACTCCCCAGCAGGCCCTATGTTGTTGTAGTTTCCTAGGGAGGTGATAAAATTCAAGCCACCTAGTTCACCAGCTCCAAAATGATTAAATCCAACGTTGAGCTTATCTAAATCAAGTTTTCTGAAACTCAAGTGAACTTTTCTAGTGAAATTATTGTAAATCATATCTATACCTAGGAAATTTGAAGCTATGAAAAATGATTCTGGTGCAGGCCCAGTTAATAAATTATAGAATACGAAAAGCAGACAATTAGGTAGTATTTGATTTGCATCTTTTTCCATGGAATTTGGAAATTGACTTCCATCTTCTTTATTTTGACTTGTTTGATTAAAATTATTTTCTAGACAAAATGATTTCCAACTATTCAGTCACGTGCCTAAGTTGCCACTTTTTGATGAATTGATTTTCCCACACTTTTGGTGGGAAAATTGAATTCCAGTTTTTTTTATTTTTTCAATTTTTTTTGGCAATGGAAAACAAATTTCATAATTAATTGTAAAAAAAAATTCACTTTAATAAATAATTTTCATATAAAACAAAGTCAAACGAATACCAAACTTTAATTAAAAAAATGATTTTTTAGGAAAAAATATTTTTTCGTTTTTTATTTTATTTTTTGATAATGGAAACAAATTTTATAACCAATTGTGGAAAAATTATCACTTTAATGGACAATTTTCATATAAAACAAAGCTAAACGAATACAAAAAAAAATTCAAAATTTGGAATGAAAAATTATATCAATCAAACACACTTATTTAATAATTCCTTACAAAACAATTTTTAGGCAATTATTTTTTCTGGAATTCATTTTCTTTGCGCTCATTTTTCACTTTTACAATCAAACGAACTTTATTGTTTTTCAGATTTGGACCTAGGGTGGAGGTGGGTAAGAGGAAAGGTAGGAGGGGTTTGTCTTTGGAAAGATGATAAATTACTCTTTTTTTTCCACAATATTTGTTCTTTCAACTATTTCACCATTTTGAATTGGATTAAAACCTCGTTTAGGGAGGGAAAGCAAAAAAAAAAATAAAATAAAATAAAAGATCCAAAGTAACCAATTTATTCTTTTCAGTAAAAAATATACAACCCAAAATGGCATGGAGTGGCTGCCCATTCAACAATACAATACAATA
>CAIGRB010070109.1:0-10370 GCA_903798255.1 Fraxinus quadrangulata | reverse complement strand
ATTTTTATTAAAATTTACTAAAAATTTAATTTTTATTCAAACAACGCTGAACAAATACACTTTTTAAAGCATTATTGGGATCAGAGCTGACGCCCGACCCGATAATGATATCCACGTATAAATTCACAAAAAATTCAATAAAATAAAGGAAATATAACAAAACAGCCAACATCTCCTTGTTCGGGTCGCCCATTCCCCACCCACCCCCACCCACTACATACCAGTTGCTGTGGTTGGTGAATTCCAATCGTATACCAAAGCCGAACCTCAGATAAAATCAGATCTCTTTTTCCTGTAATAAGTATAAGCTAAAGCATATATAAATCCGCCCAGAATTGTTTTTTACTTGAATTAGCTTGCAATTATCACTAAAAATGGCAAGAAAGAAGATCAGGGAGTACGATTCCAAGAGGCTTCTCAAGGAGCATTTGAAACGATTGGCTAACATCGACCTTCAGATTCGCTCTGCTCAAGTAATTATTCATTTCAATCACATCTCCTTTGATGTTTTTGCTCAATATCATGATTATGCAAATAGATCTTTTGTTTTAATTGGGTTTTCATGTATTAAATTCTCATTTTAACTTGTCTGGATCGTATATTTGAACCATTTGAATAATTGTCTTGATTCTGCATTTGGGCTTTACTGGTTTAAGTGCTAGATCCATGTTATCGTCATCTGGTTTGTTCAACCAACATATTAAGATCACTTTGTTACTAAATTATGATGGGAAGTGTTTGAAAAATGTTGCGGAATATGTACTTCCTACTTAAAATAAGATCCATCTACATCATATGGATGAATAAGCCCCACAACAATTATTTTCAAACTCTTTTTTTAACATAACTATTTTCAACCACACATTCACGGATTAAATTCAACAATTTGATATTTCATACTTAGTCTCGCATTGGCCACTTTGATTTTGTTTCATCGTGACCACCCAACTTTATACTTAGTGTAACATTGGCCATAAAATTTTATTTTGTTTCATTAGGTCACCCAACTTTATACTTAGTTTCAGTCAAGCCAACTGGTAACTTTATTTAACATAATCAAATTAGATGGTCAATGTGACACTAAGTATGAAGTTGGGTGACCAATATGACACTAAGTATAAATGTGAGTTGTCATGGTAAAATAAAATCAAATTGGGTGGCCAATATGACTCTTAACTATAAAATTGGGTGGTCATTGGTGGATTTAACTTCACATTAACATGATAAAATATTCTTCACGTAAATTCAAAATTTTTCTCCACTTTTTTACCACAGATTTTCTTTTAAAATCACTATTCAAAACATGATTCTTCCAATTTAATGGTGATGCGAACCCATGTAACAGTTGAAGCTACGAACCCACGACAGATTAGATCAAAACCTGAGAAAGTCAAGAATCAACGTTTGAAGAACTCGATCCAATAAATTATTGAATCGAAGAACCAAGACATTCGTCAACAATATCTTGATCATGTGTGCACAAAACTTATGAACTTTACTTATATTGTTGAACGTTACAAGAATTTAATTCTTGATAACTTTAGAATTAATTTAATGAAGAACGAGTAGAAAGCAATATGTCTCGCAATAATATCTCTCACATTGTATGTTTTTTTACAATGAAAAGAATAATCCTATTTATATTGAATCCATAAAACCTAGTTAAAAACGGAATTGCTCCTAAAAGATATAAAAAAAGATACCATAAAAGAGTTTTAACTAAAATAGAAGTCTAGGCGAAATTTGGAAAAAAAGGCGTCCAAAATTGTACTATGCAGCCGCGTAGGCCACTCTACAGCCTTCAACCTGATCGGTATAGGTGCATGCTACTGCACCCAGGTTTGAACTATGCGGTTGCATAGCTGTCGTCTCCAAGTTTTGAGTTTTTGATTTCAATGCATTCCAACTTGTTCCAGCTCCTTTGCCCTACATAGAACTTGGTCTTTGACTTGTTAACTTCACCTTCTTGGACTCCATAGCTCGTACAAGTGATTGCATGGCTTCATTGACTCTATTTGATCTCAAATTTGCCCTTAGCCTCTCCTCAACATACATAGAACTCTTGATAGCTTGTTGCCTTCCTTGGATCCCATCAAATGGTTGTCAAACATGGGTTAAAAGAATAAAATCGTCCATGGTAGATACTTTAGCGTTACAGAGCATTTTTAGAGTGCTTTAAATTGGTAACAAGAGAACATTTCTATGATCCACGGCTAATTTTTTATTTCAAGTAAAAAGAATAAAGCCAATATTAGATTTATCAAATAGTAGAATAATAAAATATACTCATGGTATAATGGTCCTCAGTCATGAAATACTGTTACATTCAACAAATTGATCCCACTCCCCTTGTTGGGTTATTGGATTCATTGTCTTGAAAAACAATTTAAAATTTCTTTGTGAGTCACTAATCAAGAGGATGGGTGAAAAGTGAATTGACGTCATAATTTGTTCACTGTTAATCTACTAATGATAATAAACGCAAGAATGAATTTCTTAAATGTAGTAACAGCAACTATGTTTGTTGCCAATATACAATTCAACTTTTTGAGTAGATTGTGGTGTAACCATTCCATGGTATTGAATCTATTGATCGTTGTTTGATACATGCTTGGTCATGAGTTTAGTTAACCAAATGGTTCTTATGTATGAGTCATCAATTCTTCATAGGTGACGCAGACAACGGATTTCACCGAGTTAACAAACAAAGAATTATGGCTATCGTCCACAAAGCTGGTTGTCAAACCAGATATGTTGTTTGGAAAACGGGGGAAGAGTGGCTTGGTAGCTTTGAATTTAGATCTTGCACAAGTTGCTGAATTTGTGAAAGAACGGCTTGGTGTTGAGGTGATAGAGAATTATAATAATGAGATTCTCTTGCTACTAATTATGAGAATTCAGCCAACTTACGTGGAAGTTTCTTCTTTCTAGGTTGAGATGGGTGGTTGTAAAGCGCCTATAACAACATTCATTGTAGAACCATTTGTCCCCCATGATCAAGAATATTACCTTTCCATAGTTTCTGAAAGGTTGGGAAGTACCATTAGCTTTTCAGAATGTGGAGGCATTGAAATTGAAGAAAACTGGGACAAGGTAAACTGAAGCAAAATAAATATTCATTTTTTAGTTCTCATTTGAGCACATTGTTTTTCAAATTATTATGTGGAATGTTCCATTCGGAATAGTGGACCATCACGAATTTCTCATTCTACAGGTTAAGACCATATTCCTTCCAACTGAAAAACAAATGACCATTGAGGCATGTGCTCCGTTGATCGCTACACTTCCCCTAGAGGTAGGTTTTGGAAGAAATTTATCTAACTTTTCCATTATTTGAATGTTTTAACTGGAATAATTCTAGGTTGTAATAGAATAATTGGTTTACTCATACCTTACATCCTTGGTCAAATGCTGGAATATTTTTATCTTTATTTTAGCGTTTGTTTATTTTAGCTTTTAGTTTATTAGCACTTTCTTTTCATTAGGGTCAAAGCTCTCATGTCTCTTTAGCTGCTGCCCTTGCGGACACACATTCTGCATATCCCTAAACAATGTGATAGTGATTTTCTTTTACAACTATTCTTGTTTGTATGATATCCTAATTTTTCATTATTTGATTCAGGTACGGGGGAAGATCGGTGATTTTATAATGGGGGTTTTTTCTGTATTTCAAGGTAGAGTTCTTGACAAATTGAGCTGCTTGCAATTGAGAGATCCTTGCAATGCCAATAATTTTAAGTTTAAGAATGAAGTTCCCTCACTTGGAAGCTACTTGAAACTGCACATTAATATGGATTATTTGTGAATGTAATACGAAAAATATTTTTTTTTTCTGAAGTCTGAGTTACTCAAAGAATTTGGATTGCTCAAAGGAAGTAAACTACAATGTTAACTTTTTTTTTTTCTTTTTGTTTTTTAAATGAGAAAACAAATTTAACATATCTTTTTTGCTTTACCTCAGTTTTGCTTAATAGCTATTTTCTTGGGAACTATCTTTTTGAGTAAATTATTTTCAGTATAAATTTGAGTCTCGAAATCTCTCCTTAGATCTAGATTTCAGTTTCCTTGAGATGAATCCATTTACACTGGTGAATGGGGAGCCATACCCATTGGACATGAGGGGAGAGTTGGATGACACTGCTGCCTTCAAAAACTTTAAGAAGTATGATTCTGAGTTGTTCTCACACGTGGAAACCACTCATTTCCTACTTGAGAATATTTCACTGTTGCCTTATTGTGTTAACCATTCTTTTTACAGGTGGGGTGCCATAGAGTTTCCTCTGCCTTTTGGAAGAGTCTTGAGTTCAACAGAAAATTTTATTCACTCTTTGGATGAAAAAGTAAGTATCCAGTTTATCCACAAAAAGTAAGTATGTTTGTGGATAGACTTCAGAGGTATATTTTATTAATATCTGGGCTGAGGGTTTAACTTTTAGCTATGCTCTTCTTATAGTTCAACAAATGTCCCTTTTGATGACAGTTTAGCGTGTTGCATATTCGTATATAGCAGCAGTCATGAAATTGAACTTTTTTGTGATTGTGTGGGTTCAATAGTGGCACAAGGTTTTTGAGATGCTTTAGGGGGCCAGTTGTGACTTTACTATTAAGTATCCAGTTTGTCCATACAGCTATAAGTTTGTTTGTGGATAGTCTTTAGAGGTATGTGTTATCCTCTGGTGCTCGGATTCTTCGAAATAGGCGGAGTAACTGTGTCAGACACGATATGCGTATGGGTATGAGATATGTGTTGGATTTTTCAAGTTTCAATCGGACACTCCTTCGTTTTTGCTTCTTCTTTCTTTCCTTTTTCCTTTTCTTCTTTCCTGTTTCTGCTCTCTATAAAACTAGCATCATTGTCGAGAGGGTGGAGAAAGGCGGCGGTACTAGATTTTCCCTTTTTCTTCTTTCTTCTTTTTTTTTTTCCCTTCTTTCTCTCTCTGTATAGGTGGTTTAGGGTTTTGTTTGTATAAAATGAAAATGAGTTTCATATAGTGCTACTTAGTGCTCCACTAGTAATTCCCATAATTGAAAACTAAACCTTAAAATTCTATTTTATTCATCATAACCCCTTATTCAATATTCATTTCCTTCTTTGTAGATAATTGATTTTGGTATATTCAAAATGATATATTGGATTAGTAAAAAAATTGAAATTTGAAAGATGTACCAACATACCCGTGTCCAAAATTTGGACTATTTTTAGCTATGCCCATGTATCCCACGTTTTAGAAAATAAAAGATCCGACATTTAAATATGTACCCGTACTCGGGTCCAAGCATCATAGATGTTATCAGGCCGACCCAGAGAATTTTGAGGTCCTAGACGACTAATTAATATGTTACCCTTAAACATAATTTGCTTAGTCAATATGAGGTCCTTAAACATAATTTTATTTTTTATTTTTTTTAACAAGATTAGCAATACTTAAAAAAAGGGAAAGAAAATATGTCATAAGAGTAAAAGACCACTTGCCAACGGTTGAAAGAAACCTTTGATTAAATATCGATTTGTACTGCAGGATCAAAATCCCAATAGTAAGCCTATTACAACTATATTTAAGGTATGTCTTTAGCACAATTTCTCCAAACTCCAAAGACTAGTCAATCCAATGTTGGAAGAATTATCTTTTTCTGTTTGTTTTAATATGTTTTGGCGGCTTCAATTTACCACTCGTTGATCCCCAGGAATTCTAGCAGTGTTGTTTAAAACTCAAACTCATAATATACAACTAGCGCTAGTGAGGATGGAGAATATTCTAAAGGAAAAGGCAGGAATTGAAATCTCTTTAAATTCCTTAATAGAGCACTAACGCATCATTTACACTAAACTCAAGATTTAATAGGTGCCACTAGCACTCAATAGAGAAAAAAAGGGTAACAAAACCAAAATGTAACAATTAATGCCATCGCAAAACTCTCTTACTCCATCAATGCATTTTAAGTCTCTAATGAACACAATGCATTTTAAATTATCCAATCAATCATGCCTCCATCCACCCACCTAAGATGCCTTCTGCTCACTTCATAACCATTTGGAATAGTTGTGGGCTATTTTCAAGAACCCATCTTGTTCTTTTCCCTTTATTCAATACCAATTATCACTAATATTGTTAGCACTAGCAGAAACCTATAATTTATGTAACTCAGAAGAACAAAATGAGCAGTTTTAATGGGAAATTTATTATGTTTAAATGGATTGATCACATAAATTCAAATACCCAAATAGAAAATATAGGGAACATCTATTTGGATTTGTTGATGGCACAAATCAGTATCCTGAGCAAGCTATTGAAGAAAATGGAAAAGTAACAAACCTCGTTTTTTCTTCTTCTTTGACCACTTGTTTTCTTTCTTCTTGGAATCCTCCGGTGGCGGTGGTGGTGGTCGGCGAACCTGGAGAGTATAAATCAACGCTTCTTTTCCTCTATATATTCCTAGCTAAAACCCATAGGTTTGTTTAGGCATAGGGGCAGAATGTGAATGGATGTGGGCCAGAATTTTTTTATGATGCCCCCAAAAATTTGAGGCCCTAGGCAATGGCCTAGTTGGCCTTGGGCTAGGTTATTAGTAATTTGACTGAGGGGATAACTTTTAGCCATGCTCTTCTCAAAAGTTCAACAAATGTCCCTTTTGATGACAGTTTTACATATGTTAACATCTTTGTATATAGTAACAGCCAAAATATTAAACCTTTTTGTGATTTTGCATGTTCAATAGGGGTACAAGGTTTTTAGATTCTTTAGTGCGACCAGTTGATGCCTCAGGGTGACTTTATAAAAGATGCAACCCCCCCCCCCCCCCCCCCCCCCCCCCCCCCCCCCCCCCNTGTAATGTTGCAGACTAGTGCATCTTTGAAATTTACTGTCTTGAACCCAAAAGGACGAATTTGGACTATGGTGGCTGGAGGAGGTGCAAGTGTAATATATGCTGATACCGTGAGTATCCTGATATATTCTTTTGTACAGCCTTGTAAAGATCGATTTTATTCTGTTACAATTTGTATTTTTATTTCTTTTGAAAATTTCAAAGGTTGGAGATTTGGGCTACGCGTCCGAGCTTGGTAATTATGCCGAGTACAGTGGAGCTCCAAATGAAGAAGAAGTTTTGCAATATGCCAGAGTAGTTATTGACGTAAGAAATTAAGCTTGTGTTGCAAGAGTTAATATTCACAATTATCTATTAATATACTTGTCTTGTTGAACTACTTGCTGTTGCTATAGTGTGCCACAGCAGACCCTGATGGCCGCAAGAGAGCTCTTCTTATTGGAGGAGGTATTGCTAACTTTACAGACGTTGCCGCTACTTTCAATGGGATTATCCGGGCACTTAAGGAAAAGGTTGGCTCAATTAAACATTTTTTCATGCAGTTCAATAGTTTATTTTTTCTAAATCGAAGTTCGAATTTCTTTCTCTTATTTAACTGAGCAGGAATCAAAGTTAAAAGCAGCTAGAATGCACCTTTATGTTCGTAGAGGTGGTCCCAACTATCAGACTGGTTTGGCAAAAATGCGTGCCTTGGGAGAAGAATTAGGAGTTCCCATTGAGGTATGAAATGAGTTCCTTTGTATACATATGCAAGCTGCACTCAAATATGAGCATTGGTTTCAAATGATCTCATTTTCTAGAAAGCTACTTCTAGAATATTCCATTGAAGAATCTAAAAATTCTGATGAACTGTCAAGAGTAGTAAATTATTTGTGGAAAATAACAAAATGAAATGCTCTCGAACACAACACAACACAACCACCATTAGAAGGTTAATACTGCCTTGAATCTCCAATCTCATTTCCTTTTATGGGATGCTGCATTGTATTGTAAAGTGGGCTAACAAAGTACTGACCAAAAGGGCTTGAAGGGGCTTCAAATTTCAGTATGCCAACTCCAATCAGAGTGGGCTATCCGAGCTGCTAAAATGGACAAATTTTGTAGAGAATGTCATCCAACTGTAGAATTGAGCACGAGTCGGAAAAATGTGCACACGAGTCTAAATAACATAGTCAGGAATTGAAATATTATTCTATCAAAAATATCATGTAACTGTACAACAGGAGATGTGAACAAAAAGAATGCTATTGGAAAAAATTCTATCATAGGCAAGAGGTGAGAAATTTCTCTCTTGCATCTCACATTAGACAATCTGATTTTGTTGGCATGAATCCACTATAATTGTATTCAGAATTGATGTGGGGAAATTTTAAGCTTCAACTATTACACTGTCCTCTTAGTTTGGTTTCGTGAAATTTGATCAAGAGCTCAATGTCTTCAATTAGTACAACTCAAAATTTTAATTTCAATTTTGGAATATCTTGTGGATCTCTACCCTATGCTTCTTGCTTACAAAACAGATGAACTTTTGTAGCGATGAAGGAACATATTCTTTTATTGGTTTATATCAATCTATGCTTGAACTTGCGTTCTGATTCATACACTATAATCATTTGCTTAAATGCAACATTGGATGCATATACTGTGCTTGTTTGCTTATACCGTTAAATTTAGAAGATTTCAGATCAAAGTTAAGATGAATCTATGAAATTTTTCACATGCAATTTTTTTCTCCTTTTCTTCTGTGTAGTTGAAAAGCATAGAGGAGTTATTAAATATCCCTTTTATATGTACATCTACAACTAAATTTCGTTTATTCGATTGTTGCAGGTTTATGGGCCTGAGGCTACAATGACTGGTATTTGCAAGCAAGCAATCGATTGCATCATGTCCACATAGTAATCTTGCTTTTAATTGTACTCTTTATTAATGCATTGAGGGTTTTTTGTTGTTCAAGGCTGTTCGAAAGAATGAACTGAATTGGTTGTTTGTGTCCTCCCTTCTCCCCGTGAAATACCGAAACACTTTTCCCTTTAATACGGAAGCAGTTTTTGCAATAAAATCTGAATAATTTTTCAGTCCACTGTGAGTTTGTACTTCAGCATTGAATTTTTAGTTGCTTTTACTGTGAAATATACTAGAAATCATGATTGGTTTACTACTGGACCTTCTTGGATGCGTTTAGTGTGAGATTAGCCTGAGAATGCACACCCTCGAGCATCCTATGAACGAAAAAATGCAGTTTCCTGTTCTGTATGTGCCGCTTTGTAACGAGAAGTTCCCGATAGATAAGCCGTAGTTATGGAAGGAAGACTGGTTAAGGCATTGGTGTGCCCATAACAGGTCGTCTTATTTGCTTTTTGGTAGAACGATGTTAGCGTCTTGATTTACTAGATTTCCTGTTAATGGAATAATTTGAACAAAATTGTTCTCCTGCCCACAGTGGGTAGAATGAGATTGTCACTTATTGATGTTACGATTCTCACAAAATATGAGAACTATAAGTAATGTTCTCTTTAAATGGGCAAGGTAAGACTTTCCATTGTGAACAGAAGAACATTTCTAATAACTTGAAAAAGTACTTCTAACCAATCGTTTTTAATCAATGTGATAAAAAATTAGGCACAATTCGATTTCATTCCTCTTTTATACGAAATCTCGATTGCAATGCTCGGACTTTCATGCCACACTATTTCTTCTTGAAACCTTCAGCTTGCTTACAAATTTTGAAAGAGGGAACTAAAGAAACAAATTTTTGAAGTTCGACTTTTGCTTTGACAATACCCAAACCCAGGGAAGAATAAAAACAACACAAGAAAAGTATTGTAAATATAGATGTAGAAAAGAAGACGTATAAAGATGGCTTGCCAAAGTTTGGTTTGAAGATTCGTAACTGAGAATCGATCAAACAAGAGATTGTTTCAAGATTTGAGTCCTTATATTTTTCAGCAAAGAGCATTTTCTAGTGGTAATTGCTTAGATTAGGGTCGCTTCTAATTGAGATTAGTTGTTAAACAGGAAAGAGTAAACCACATTTGGCTAAGCTTAAAAGTTACTATAAATAAGTTTCAAAAAATATATAATTTTTGTTCAAAGTTAATTATCATTAATCTTTGATCCTTTTACAATGTTTTGTGTTTCAAGATCACAATCACCATGCTACATGTCACAATTAGTGGTGGATAAGATTGAACTAGGCCCTCACCTCGTATAATTTTTTAACGTGTAAAATTTTTTATGTAACAAAGAATTTTTATGTGGAGTTATTTTTCATTTTTTTTAAAATAGTAGTTTAAATAAAAATTTCTATTAGACCAATTGTGAATTTGCCCACGGTCACAATAGGTCACCATCACCATAAATGCATGTTTGTATCTTTTAATAATTTGTGCCTACAATTTTTTTAAAATATGTATCGTTCCTTGTGACATATATGAGATTCATATTAAACGTTATTTGTGCACATAGATATTTAATCAAATAAATAAAGTTAATATGGGATGATTGATTTTACCCAATGAAATTATTGTACCTTTTACATTGTT